>JANHFP010007179.1:37429-51637 GCA_032468135.1 Calamaria suluensis
GGACTTCAACTCCCAGACTTCTCCAGCCCGCTCTGCTGGGAGTTCAAGTCCACAAGTCTTAAAGCTGCTAAGCTTGGGAACCTCTGGTCTAGATTATATCAAAATGCTCATTTTCTTTAGTTTGGAGAAAGGCCTCCAACTCTTTAAAGATAAATTTGATGTTACTTTTGACTTGTGTGCTATTCTCTGACAACAGTTTCCAGCAAAAGGGGGATGTCAGGAATCTATGCTTGAGACAAATTAGCTTACTATTAATTTAAAAGTGAATGAGTGAAGTGGAGTGAAGCTCAACCAGTTTTCATAACTATATTTTTCTTCTTTTTAGGTCTGGAATAGCAATCTCCACTCCAGAAGTTGTTTCAAAGAGACTCAAAGCTCTAAGACACAATGGCCCATTATTTGCCTTGTCATTTCTGGCTTTTTGGATTGCCTGGGCCAACCCAGGCTTACAATTCCTTATCTGTCTCTGCCTATATGACAGCTTCCTTACCGTGGTGGATCTAAACCAGAATGCTTTGCTTGCTGATCTTGCTGTGTCTGCAAAGGATAGGACTGACCTCAACTTCTACTCTTCACTCTTCAGTGCCATTGGCTCCCTCTCAGTTTTTATGTCCTATGCTGTGTGGAACAAAGAGGACTTCTTCTCCTTCAGGGTATTCTGCGTGGCTCTGGCTTTCTGCTCAGCGCTTGGGTTTACCTTGGCCACATGGCTACTGAGGAAGTGGCTTCAGACAGATGGACATGTGAAATGGGATGAAAATGAAGCATTAAAAGAGTGAGTGGTGTTTGGTTGTCTAGTATCTTTTCCCATTTTAAATAACTTGCCCAGTGTATACAAAATGTTGTGGGTAAACAGTGACCACTTTTTCCAAGTATTGTTTTATTCCTTATGAAAGAAATGTCTAAAGACTTCAAATTTTTAGGAATTGGAATTATAAGAGATGCAGGTTCTTTTAAAAAGCAATTTTGGCAGGTTTTTCAGTAATGCTTTGTCATTACCTCCATCCTTGGGCTAAGAGAGAGTGACTGGCCCAAAGTCACCCAGTTGGCTTAGGGCTTAAGACAGAACCAGACCTTACAGACTCTCGGTTTCTCCTTTGGTGTCTTAACACCAAACCATCTCTCTGTATAATTTATAATATAATTTAATAGAGAACAAAGCCTGTCATCCAAAAATTAGGAATTTTAATTCCCATCAGATCTAGTTGGCATAACCCAAGAGGAAGGTGAGGCTCAAAATATCTGAAGGACATTATGCTCTCCCCTTCTGATATAATAGAAGGGGATATAACAGTTTATGATAATTGTCTATTTTTCCTCATGGCCTCTATCCTTCCCCATGAAGTTTCTAGCTTTAATACTGAGAGATACAGAAAAATGAAACAAAATATCAGTATCTGCAAAATGGCCTCAAGCTTAGTTGCATAATTCTTGAGCACTTTTGAAATGAACCCTGTAAATAGAGATGGAGCTTGCCTTCTGTAACAAAATGGTGACAAATTCACCTTGAAAATTTTATTGAAGTCTTCTTTTAAACAAATTGTACTCTGTGTTGCTTTTGGTTTGGTGGCTGGATAAAAATACATCATTCTATAAGAAGAGACAAGACAGAAACTATTATTCATTTGTATCCTGTTCTTGCATGATATTATTGTTTTGGAACTTTATCCTCTCTACCTAACCAAGAAAATAAGTGTTCAAGAAGATAAGGACCTGAATTTATTATATTGGCTGTCTTTAAAATGTGGAAATTTGTTCCTGCAGATTATACATTGATCATCCTTCTAAAAATCAAGATAAACGAATCACACTGGCTGAGTACCTCAAACAACTTTCCAGACATCAGAATTTCCTATGGTTTGTCTCCATGAATTTAATGCAGGTAGGAGTTCATACTGTGTAGCAAAACAATATTGGCTACTAGCTAAAAGCTGTTACTACGTTGATACGGATCCTATCCAGCAGAGTGTTGGTGATCTCCCAGATAATTTCATAAACCTCTGATAATTGTCTCTGTCTATATATTATTATATTTAAATTACAGCTATCAGAATTCTCGGCCAGCCTGGTTGAGAAGTATGTTGGCTAACATTTCTAAGAACTATAGTTCCAACACATCTAGAAAGCAATGGATTGGGAAAATTGGAATTAGGAAGTGGTGTTGATCTGAAAGATTTCAGGATGAATCTGACTAATAGTCTCATCTTGACTGTGTGACAAGTCAGCTAGTGGGAAAATTTATGATAACCTATTCAGTTTCCTGTTTCTCAGACAAAATAATTTGTATGGTAGGATAAGAACTTTTTTTAGAACTCTAAAGGTTTTTTGTGCTTTTTTCCCTTAAGAGAAAAATAATGCCTTTCTTTTGGGAAGAAATTTGAAGTTAATCTTCAAAAGTTACTCTGTGCAACGGAACAAAGATTTCTTTTCTGCATTCTTCATCAGTGTACATTCATATTACAGGAGAAAAAGTTATGAGGCCACTCTGTCTTCAGACATGGCATTCCTGTTACATGATGAGTAGATGTTCTTAGCATTTGCAGCTGTTGATACAGTGTTAGTATTAATTGGCAGTTCAGACTCTGTGGCTTATTTGCATATTAGCAAAAATAATGTACAGCCGGAATAATTTATAATGTGGTACAAATGCTTGTGGTGTTATGAAGTCAGCAGCAGCTGCATCTTGAAAGTAATAAAGCACAGCTTTTTAGGAATAATTTTGTCACCCTGATGTCAAGGCAGACTTGGGTGAGAATATTCACATTTTCCTGCCAGGTTTTTAGGGTCTTATGAAAAGCTGAAAGGAGTTGGGGCCATTCTACTTTCCGAAGGGAGAATGTTCCATAGAACAATGATCATTGCAGAAAAAGCCTGACTTCTAATCGTGGCCAGCCAACACTGTTTGGCTGACAGGATCTGCAACATGCCTAGTTTGCTAGATCAAGTTGGATGGGCAGAGAAACTTGGAAAAAGGAAATCCCTTAGGTAACCCGTCGTAAGCCATGCAAGGGTGACAATCAGCATCTTGAATTGCATCCTGAAACATACCGGTAACCAAAGCAGCTCACACAGAAGTGGGGTTATATGTGCCATATACCTGGCATTATTTACTCTCTAGACACTTGCGTTCTGCACCAGTTGACATTTTTGAATGCTCTTCTGGGGCAGCCCCATGTAGAGCATGTTGCAGTAATCTTGCAGTTATTCCCTTCAAATAACTGATTTAGAGCCGATTGTGCAATATAAACTACTGGGTTCCATCATTCTCTGGAACAGATTTGATTCTTTCTGATCTAATATAGACCCACTGAACTGGCTTGAATATTTGTCCTTGCGGGGCAGATATTGCATTAAAGATACTGTGTGTTTATTTGTTCTCTAATTGTCTTTTTATAGGTCTTACTAATGTATTTTACAGGTTTTTCATTGCCACTTTAACAGCAACTTCTTCCCTCTGTTCCTGGAGCATTTGCTGTCTGACCGCATCTCCCTTTCAATGGGATCATTTCTCTTAGGTAAGTCCAAGGTGGGAATAGTAGGAAGTACTGCTCAGCTGTAGATTCTTGCTTTCCAGAAATTGTTCTGCAGATGTGAAATATGCAACATATAGTAACTGTGCTACATGGGCACATTTAGGGATATGAAACAGATAAAGCTGGACTGGAGAGTGGATATTATTACTTTTTAAAGGTAGAAAATATATGACCCATCTCAGGTGAATCGTTTTCTGGAGTTACTTTTTTTTTTACTACTTTACATATATGATACTTTACATATGTGAAACTTTACATATAGCAGTATCAAATAATATAGATCCAAATTATGTAAGTTAGTTCTGGTCATTCTCTTTATTAAGTATGATAAACAGTATAGTCTTCTAAAGATAGCATTATATATATTCTTTGTGTGTAAATTCCAAATAGGACCAATAATAAGACTGTAGAATTGAAATAAACCAGACAGAATTCCATTACATTTTCATGTATCCTCATAGTTCCTTTCTCTCCAACCGTTTACTGGTTATGCTTATTGTAGCTAAAAAGTTATTTAGTGATCTCTCCTTCCTTACCTCCCTCCCTACCTCTGTCTCTCATAAATGAGTGATAGTAAAGTGCCTACTATCACTTTTTCACATTAGTATAGTTCAGATTCAAATGGAAACCAGTGTACAAGAGTCACACAAATTTATTTCTTCCAGGGAGTTTAGATTAATATTTCTTCTATGCAGTTTGGATTAATAATAACCCCTAACTATCATCCATATTGAGTGTTATGTGAGCTTTAATTAAAGGAAATTTAGATTCACAATATTTTTTAAAAATTTCATTTAGTACAGGTTTTTTTAGTCTAGAATGAATCCAGGATATCAAATCATGCAGAATGTGGTTTATTTACTATAAGTTTGAACTTCTAAATTTTAAAACAAGACAAACCTCAAACTGTACTACTTATTCATAAATATTTATTCAATTTTAAATGGAAAAGGGCTTTAGAGATGTCAGTGCTTTGCAAAGGCATTTGCTTAGCAGGAATCAATATTTGCTTATGTCACTGTGGAAGAGTTTTTAGTTTACATAAAACTTGAATTCAAGTAATATAAACCATGTACACAACAAGAACAAACATGATCTATTCTGCAGAATCTGATATGTTCTTTGAACCAGAACATGTAGAAGAACCAGAATGACTATTCAGAACTTCTATGCATGTTTCAATTTTCCTGTGTCTGGAGGAAAGCTTATTGTCATACTCATTTCATCTACTAAAGGGTCCTATTGATTTTGATGGATTTTCAGTAATCAGAAAA
The DNA here is from genome assembly GCA_032468135.1 of Calamaria suluensis. Classification (NCBI taxonomy): domain Eukaryota; kingdom Metazoa; phylum Chordata; class Lepidosauria; order Squamata; family Calamariidae; genus Calamaria; species Calamaria suluensis. Next base: position 42,237 of record JANHFP010007179.1, read on the forward strand.
TTAAATTATTTAATTTCAAATGCTGTAGTAGTGAACTTCTACATAGCAATGGAAAGAATTTTGGACTAAATCTATAAAATTTGCAGCAAGTTAAAATCTAAAGGAAAATTGGTGCAAAATGTCTTACAGGTGTTTTATAAACTCTATCAGTAATATCTAAGATACACCAATCATTCAGAAATAAATATTGGAAATGCCATGAAACATCAGAAATATTGTTCCACAGGTGATAAACATGTAAAAAAACCTTTAAAACAGTATAAAGTACTGGAAAGTCATGCATGATTTTATGTAGAAAATCTTGGTGTTTACATTTGAAATGAAACCACAATTTATTAGAAATAATCTCAGGAAAAAAAGCAAGAAAAACATCCTAATTTAACAAAATATATGCTTATATTGTAAATAGGTATTGCCCCACATTGGAAGAAAGACATTGCTATCTGATCAGAAAAGTTAACTTCACTTGGAGAATATGAGACAACGGCAAAACATACACAATGCACATACATAATAGAAATTTCACTAAATTTAAGCCAGAATTGTTTCTACATATACATCCTATCATGCAGCCTGGCAGATATAATCACATTGACATTTTTGCAAATATTATAAATTAACAGAAGCTAGAAATCCAACATTTTATTTTTCTTCTATTTTTTACTTTGAGTATTTCAATTCTTGTTAAATTTTCTCTATTTATTTTCCTTTCATTAATACAAGCACACTCAGAAACATGCCAAGTAAGAACATAATGGGCTCTTTAATATTCAATAATTGACAGTATATTTTTCTCTATTTTCGATACTCTAAGCTATAAACATCACTATACTGAAATAATATATCAAGATTTCGATAGCAGTGAAACTGTTCACCTATTGCCAATGTTCATCCTTTTCAAGAGAGTTAATGTACTTTATTCCCTCTCATAATTCAAAATAGAAATTTGTTTTTAAAAGTAACAGTACTAAAGACAGATGTAGCTGTCAGAAATTAAAAACATGCACTTTCAATCTCTAGTCCTAATGGTTATGCTGAAAATCCAATTTCTCCTGTTCTGCCGAAGGGGGAATAAGGGCTAATGGTCTGTGCATTTCTACTGAACCAGTGCCAAGTATTGGTTTATTCATGGATGACTGACAACAATTCTGCTTTTCTGAGACTGCCCCTTGCTAAAACAGCTGCCACTAGGTGAGCAGAATTGGCCATTAAATCATTTTTATGCAGAAATACTGATCACAGTATTTTCCATACTCTAAGCTATAAACATCATTTTTATTGAAATAATACAATGTATAAAGATTTCTAATACTGACAATACAATAAAATGTATATTTTAATGTCCATTTATTGCTTTTATTTTTCTTTTTAGACTTCTTTTAGATTTTTGTTTTTATACTTTCTAGCTTTTTATGTAATTTTATTTTTGTACGTTTTTTTTTCAAATTTTTTGTACCGCACCCACCTTAATCTTTAACCATAATAAAAGTTGATATATTGATTGGAGGAAAAAGAATCAGACATTAATCTGATTACTTTCCATCCATCCATCCTTCCATCCATCCATCCATCCATCCTTTATTATGATTGATTGATTATGGTAATGTGGCTACTTTAAAAGGAGGAACATTATTGGTTGTAAGATATGTCTAGTCTGCTAAAAATGATATTCAAAGCAATGAAATCAGATCTATGCTTTGAGTTCTTAAAATCAAAGGTCCCCAAAGTAATTTTAAAATCAAAGGTCCCCAAATTTATTCAGAATGTATATAAGTTTATTTCTTCATTTCTTGCTAGATATGTAAATGCAGAGGAAGTCATTATCAAGAAAAGTTTGGTATTCACTTCAGGATTTTAGGCAGGTCTCTTTTCTTACACTTCCTCTAGATGATGAAAGATTTGGTCTAGGATCTTCTGTATATATATAGGGATTGTGCCATTAAGTTCTGACTCTCCTTTATTTATTCTTTGACACAGGTGTTTCCTATGTGGCTCCTCACCTCAACAACCTCTACTTCCTGTCCCTTTGCCGGAGGTGGGGCGTATATGCTGTGGTGCAAGGGCTTTTCTTCTTGAAACTTTTGCTCAGTGTAATAATGCTCCTTGCCGGACCAGATTGGGTCTACCTGCTCTGTTTCTTCATAGCCAGGTATTTATTGCTATATTGCTATGACACAGGAGAATTGGGCTAGGTAAACACAATGGGCTAGGTCTCTGTGATAAAATATTAGACATAGATTGACGTCATGGAAAGTGAAGCTAAATTCTTTAACATTTGAATTCTGGGTGCATCAGAAGTGGGTTTCAGCAGGTTCTGACCAGTTCTGGAGAACCAATAGCAGAAATTGTGAGTAGTTCGGAGAACCGGTAGTAAAAATGCTGACTGGCCCCGCCCATATCTATTCTCTGCCTCCTGACTCTCAGCTGATCAGGAGGAAATGGAGGTTTTGCAGTATCCTTCTCCTAGATTGGGGAGATTTTATAGTACCCTTCCCCTGGAGTAGGGTGGGAATCTATATAGAATTTATATAGCTGCCCATCTCACATACGTGACTCTGGATGGCTCAGATTATTAAAACAGCAAAAGGAAGAAACAATTAGGACATTTAAAAGGTAGAATTAGAAAACACTGAAGAAATAGTCAAAATCTTACACAATTCAGCAGGTTTCTATTTTCCAAGGACTAATGTCAAAACCAGGTTTTCAGCACCTTCAGGTAGACAATAGAGTTAGGAACAATGTCACTTCAGTGGTAATGATATTCCAAAGTGTTTTTTTCATATTTTAATTGCAAAGAAATATTAAAAATTGTACCAATGAACTTTTACACTTTATGATGATACATTTTGGAGGGAGCTGTGGGAGTTGCAAGTAGAGCCTTTCCCCACCTGTTTCTTCTGTGTTTCTTTTATGGATCTTTTTCTGAATATCTACAGTAGTCAATTTAGGAGTGAAGGCCAATAAAAAACAAAACAAAACCGAACCAGCTCGTCTTCAGGTGTATTCATGTACATGCACCCACATAAACACATACAGTATATAGACACATTCCACAAAAGCAATCAGAGAATTTTATTGCACTGAGTTAACTCCCAGTTGTTTCAAATCAGCCCAGAATGAAGTAGAATTTCTCTTATCCCTGATGCTAGTGCTTTCTGTTAATAGCCTTCCTCTCTTTTTCCTTAGTAACCGTGTGTTCACTGAAGGGACGTGCAAATTGTTGAACCTGGTAGTGTCTGACTTGGTGGACGAAGACTTGGTGCTAAATCGGAGGCAGCAGGCTGCCTCAGCCCTCTTATTTGGCATGGTAGCCTTGGTAACCAAACCAGGCCAAACCTTTGCCCCCTTAATTGGCACCTGGCTGCTTTCTTCTTACACTGGTAGGTGAAAGGTGGGGAATTGGATGGAATATCAGAGCAGGATAACTGATAGCTTTTCCGATTGGGCAGAAAACACATCAGCAATGACAATATTCATTGTTTTGCTTTTTGTTGTCAGCTTATTTTTTTCTTGGGGAATGTCCGGAATAGGTCTAGAAAAGAAACAGCACAGTGGTTCCTCTTAAGCTTGTCCTTTCTGCTGAATTGTGAATCTAAAGAAGAAAAACTGAATCTACAGAAGAAAAAAACCTTTCCCTTAGTGATGTGGTGATTTGTGTTTTGCTTTTCTAGATACACAGCAAGCTTTGTGGTTGAAAGGAGCAAACTAGGATAGTTTGGTAATGAATAAATCTCATACCCAATAGGCACCCCCAAAGGGAATGTGAGTTTTCTATCACTAAATATGCTTGATGGAAAATATTTTAATCTAAACTTGTTTAAAAGAATTTCATTTTCTTTTGTTTTGCTAAAATCACCTCATGCAGGGAAACATTTGTATTTCTAGTGAAGGATCTTCCAGAGAAGTGCAGTTGCAGTTTAAAAGTGAACAGAATCCCCTGCCTCTACTGCTGTACTTCTTTTTACTAGTTTGCTAAAAAAAGAGAGAGGAGGAAATGAATTTTGGTTCAAAACTGAGGGAATAAGCAGGGGACACCTTTTGTTTGTTTGATCAGGACAACTGTTACTTTTTACTTTGAGACTCAGGTAGTCTTACAAAGAAGTAAATGGCCATACAAATAGTGTCCTAGTTATAAATATTGGGAACTTATTCAAGGCCAACTTCATTATTTTTACAAAAGCAGATGATGAAGGCATCAGGAGGGCTGTTGAGGTGGAAGTAGATGAATAGGGAAAGAAATTAAGAAATGTTTTCAGTAAACGAAAAAATCAGATTAGACCCTCTCAATTCTTGAAATCATTCTCATATTTCATGTTGACCCAACTTCTCAATCTCATTGTTCTTTTTGACCCAGGTTATGACATTTTTCAACGGGATCCCTTGAGCAGTATTGTGAGTGCCCAGCCAAAGTTGGCTTCCGGTGTAGCCTGGAAACCTACACTACGCCAGGGTTGCTTCTACCTCCTCGTCTTTGTCCCCATGACCTGTGCTTTACTACAGCTTCTCACCTGGTCACAATTCAGTTTGCACGGCAGACGCCTTCAGACGGTGAAATCTCAACGCCAAGCTTTTACAGAGAGTCACTCTCGAGAAATCAAGACTATTTGAGAGTGAAGCTAACAGCGAGCAGCATCTTCCCACTCTCAATGACCGCACAGCCCATTTAAAAAGGAAAAAGTGGGAGTAAACAGGAGTTTGTTACATCTTCAGATCAGCATAGGCTAGTGGAAAATAAATGGAAACTGTTGAATTATCTTGAAATTCTTTTGTGAGACTGTCCAGGGTCCAGTCAGTCTTGTAGAATTCATAGAGGTTTGTATCTTCTGTATCCAAGGTTGTCCAGAAAAAGTGATTGCCTTGTATTTTTAAAAATATTTTATCAATTACTTGCTGTTTCATATTGATACTAATTCATTTCCAGGCTTGGGAGCTAAGCAAATTACAAATAGTCATATTAATGAAGAAGGGATAGAGTTGAGTTAAATTGGCAACCTTCTGGTCTTTGTATCACAACCCCCATATACTGTTTAAAGACCCTTTGCTACAGGTGATAGATAAGGTTTAAGTATCCCATTATCTCTGTTCTTTTTTGCATTGGATTGGTGGTCAAGCTTGACTTAGCCAAATACAGTTAAATAATTGTAATTTAATGATTTCTCACAGTGGGCAATAGAGCACTTAAATTCTGTAAAATAGCTTCTCTAATATTGAAGCTGGTTATGTATTGCCAGTGTTCACACTTTTCAAGAGAATGAGTGTACTTTATTCCCGCTCATAATTCAAAATAGAAATTTGTTTTTAAAAGTAAGAGTACTAAAGGCAGATGTAGCTGTCAGAAATTAAAACATGCATTTTCAATCTCTAGTCCTAATGGTTATACTGAAAATCCACTTTCTTCTGTTCTGCCGAAGGGGGAATAAAGGCTAGTGGTCTGTGCATTTCTACTGAAACAGTGCCAAGTATTGGTTTGTTCATGGATGACTGATAACAATTCTGCTTTTCTGGGGCTTCCCCTTGCTAAAACAGCTGCCACGAGCTGAGCAGAACTGGCCATGAAATCATTTTTATGCAGAAATACTGATCACAGGAAATGGTCTAAAATTGCCTAGATATCATAAATATCCTTGATTTCCTTGAAATGTTTTGGGCTGCATTTCCTGTCAGGACCAAATGATATCTTTCTTTGCACGTGCCAAGTATCACTTTGTTTAGACAGTAGCCTTAGCTCCTACAACTGCCATTTTGCCTTCAAAGACCAGGATGATGAAATGTTTACAGCTTTTGTATAGTTGGATGGCTTCAGTATAATTTATTGCTCTCAGTTTGTATACTGATTACATTGATTTTCATTTCATTAAACATCCTTTTAAAAATCTGTGCTGCTTATGTATGCATGCACATTCATGAGACACAGTGATGGTTTGATTTGTTGGCTATATGGTAATGTTGAGATGGTTTTCCAAGAAAGTATTTTCTTACCATCTTAGGCTATTGGCTGGCTTCTCCAAATCATATTAATATGCAAATATTATAAGGGTATACAAATATTAGTGTTGGGTTCAGGACAATATATTGACACTGGCCTCACCTGTACTGCTGTCAAACCCTGCATGGCTTTGCCATACCTGCGGGGGCGGGGGGGGGGGACACCTGAACTGGTGCTGGGTGTTGGGAATCTGACATCCGCAGGCCGACCAGCCTATGAGCAGCACACCAATGAACACCTGGTTTGGTGGAGAGCGAAGACCAGCTGGCTGGTGGGGAGGTGGGGCATTGCAACACAGGCAGCCTACAGGCTCTGCAAGAAAAGCAACTGACATCTGGGAGGTGATAGTGAATCGACGACTCCGCTGCTGCTACTAGGGGCAAGTGGAGCAGAGTCTCATTATGGCTCTGCATTGTAATGGGCTCTAGGAGGAGGAGGGGAGCCTATCTCCCCCATTGTGACATGCACTAAATTTCACTGTGCTGTGCAAAGTGCTGCAAGAGCAGCAGGCGGGCCATGGAGGCAGCAACAGCAGCAGAGTTGGGAGCCATGGAAGAGGGCTGAAAGAGTCACATGCAGCTTCAGAGCTGCAGGTTGCCGACACCCGTGCTAGCCAAACAATTACTTTCAAAGGGGACATCAGCTCCTCAAACAATATTTTTTCTTCTGTTTAATTGTGCCCAATTCTCTGCAATTTTCTTGGCAATAATTTTTTTTCCAGATGTGGTTTGCCACTGCGTCCTTCATAGGGTTGAGAGAAAGCAATTAGCCCAAGATAACCAAGCGAGCTTTGTATCTAAGACTCAAACAAAAATAAGATCACTCACATTAATTGAATCAAAGTTTCTCCAAGCAAATAACCACACCGTGTATTAATAGTTTTATTTACGTACAGTAGGCAGTACTCCACAGTGATTTGCACATCTGTGTGAAGTATAGCATCAGAGTGATAAAATCAGTGCTGGGTTTTTCTCTTTAGTATACAATTTTACTGCTTCTGATGTCAAAACAAATTGCCATGAATTAAGAGAAAGTAAGGGGGTAATTAAGGATTGTTTATACATAGGAATGCTATTTCCACATACATACAGCCATAAACATGAACCAAAATAAATTACAGTAATGGTTTGCCAACCTTCATACCAGTACAAGCTGTAGCCCTTATTATTTCCAACTGTCCCTTCATTACTGCAATTACAGTACAAATTTCATTAATACTAAAATTTTCTGATTTTTCAAGTAATTCAAGCAAGACTCAAGGCCTCCAAAGTAATAGCCTGCACTGGACACACATTTCAGATGCTATACAACTAGAATAAAATGTGACATTACCATAGTGCAAGGTAAGAAATACGGGCTAGGTGCCCTTTCCTGCAGTGAAAAACCAGTCCTGTGGTCTTCCATGAGAAATATCAGGTTACCCTGTACATAAATCTTGTCAAAAGAAAAGCTAATACAATACTCAATATTTTTATAACTAGTCTACTGCCTCTAAAGCTGCATTTAATTCTTCAGTTTTCTAAACTTTGTCTAATCTCAGTACCCCAGGCTTCTACTGTATCTGAACACATTTAGAGCCAACAGGAAAAAGTATACATACTTGTATAGAAAAACAGATCTATGACTCAAGCTTTGATCAGCACAACAATGAACTTGCTTGAGCCTCTGCCATAAAAGCAAATAGTTAAAATAAAAGTGGAGCAACTTCTCTAGATCTTGCTTAGACATGCAATTAACTTTTGAATCAAGCACAGCAGAAATTTCATTTCAGTCCCAATCACAAATGAAATGACTTGTTCAGGAAGGTTTAATTAAGACAATGACTTAATTGGGAGACTGTTGTTTTGTAATGAGGATAAGATCTCCTACCAATGTCACCTTAGATGCTTAGGATACATCCAAGGTAAGAAAACCATAAATAATATCAGGAAATAAAGAAATACAAAGGAGATCATTCACAGCAGCTTTTTAGAAGACCCTTGCAAAATGTAGTGTATAGTCATTTTATTTTTTAGTGTTTTAACTATTATTCTCAATAAACTGCAAAATGCCTTATGCTATTCTTTAGTCTTAGAGGATTACTAAATGAGCAGTATTTCAGACTCATTCTTGTCACAGTATAAATTTTCATTAATGAAGATAAGGACATAATAGTGAAATCTGAATATTATTCATTGAAGGAACATATCACTCTACCTCCAAAATCCTTTCTTTGTAACAGAAGAAATGGCTACTAAGGAGTCTAATACACAACTATTTATGTACACTTCAAGAATTGCTGAATTCAGATATGTTTCTTTTCCTCCCTTATAAGTCAATTATAATTAAAGACTCTTCTGAAAATATACCTGCTCTTACACTAAAAGGGGACTAAGGAAAACTCACTCAGGGAGAACTGTATCCTCAGATCTTACCCTATTTCTAACATTAAAGGATGGCTGAATAATGCATAAGACTGTATGTATTATATGCATTTCTAATCAGCCTGCTGACAAGAGAAGCTATATTTTCCTCTATCCATTCAGCCAGTATGGAGCTTCCTCTTATAAGCACTGAAACAGAGGCAGAATGCCACTAAATATCCTGTTTGCCTATTTAATTCCTGTGTACTTTTTCTGAGAATGCTAATAACCTAAGAAGGAAAATAGGCTTTCAACCAAAAACACAGGACCACATTTATAATATATTAATAGCAAGCGCTCTGTATTTCTCCTCTGGGATAGTACAATTTTCTTAATATTTACTTCTGACTACGGTTTCTCTTCCAATATTTGGCTATTGGTTGATGTAAGGCTTCTTTTCCTGATGCCTACGCTTCAAATACTTAAATGGATAAAAATGCAAAAATATTTGGTTTTCAGCAGCAAAGTAAAAAAACATAAGCACCAATATATATATATATATAAAATAAAAACAAAAAATTAGTTCCAAGTAGGTTAGCATGTAAAATCAGGCGCTGACATTGTTTTAGAACGCCAACCTTCTGGAGATTACTATTAAATTCAAACATTCTAATACAATTCATATTTTTGTCATGTGGTGCATTCACTGAAGCAACAAATCCAAAAACAATACAGCGGAGTCGCCAAACAGACCTCATAGTATTTAACAAATATTTTGTTAAAACATTAGTGCTGGTATTAAACCATGAACAAATACAACATAACAGGACACAGAAAAGGCTGGAACTGATTTTAGTAGTAGTTCAGCAACCACCAAAACTTCTCAATAAATAAAACAATTGCATGGCTCCCCACCAAGCTTGGCTGAAGGACCCTTGGGTAGAAATTGTGACATAGGCACAATGTCGTTGCATTTCAGGAAGAATCAGTATTAACGTTTAGAACAGAGGTTCCCAAACTTGGCAGCTTTAAGACTTGTGGACTTCAACTCCCAGAATTCTCCAGCCAGCTCT
>JANHFP010007179.1:54551-67167 GCA_032468135.1 Calamaria suluensis
TATAAAAGAAAAAAGAAACAACAAAGGCGCTGAACTGGATAGGATACATCGTATGGATGTAAAGATATGTATGTATTCTATAGAATTTATATTTATGTATTTGATTATATCTTTTAATGTTTTTTAAATAATAAAATTTATTAAAAAAATTAGTATGATGCAGAATTATGTTAATATTAGTTGAAGAACATGTGAGTTGGGAAATATTAGCTTTTGTGCTACTACTATCCAAATGAAGATTATAAGCATTTGTACACAGATAATGAAACATTATTTTCAAAGAAATGAAGTTTTTGGCCTTTGAATTTTATTTAATAACATTTTATACTTTCTGCAAACTATATGCAGTGTTTCAAAGTTTTATTTACCAGTTGTTATTTGCAAAAGTTGGAGTGATCTTTGTTCATATTCATGTAGTGCTACCAGATCAATCGATAGGCTTTCCATCAACCTGCAGTACTGTTCTTCAAGCTCAGGTTTTTCCTCATGTACAACTGCTGATAAAAGCTGATTTTGCAAACCATGGAATGTTAAAGTGAAGTTTATCATTGTAACAATATTGCATGTTGCTGGCAAAAAATGAGGATTAAGTTTCTGCGTTGTCAGGTATAATCTGAAATAACCACAAATATTTACAAAGCTTTTTCATACAGAATACCAATCTATGTCATAATCTTTAATTATAACTCATATCCATTAGGAAAAAAAATCTTCTGTACAGATCTAATAAGTAAATATTACTTTTTTATATGTTACATGATTTCAGATTTTGTAATATCACAAAATATTACAATATTATATTTTTTATATTAAAAAGAACATTTAATATCATCCAACATGGAGCCGAGGTGGTGCAGTGGTTAGAGTGCAGTACTACAGGCTACTTCAGCTGACTGGTAGCTGCAGTTCAGCAGTTCAAATCTCACCGGCTCAAGGTTGACTCAGACTTCCATCCTTCTGAGGTGGGTAAAATGAGGATCCAGATTGTTGGGGGCAATATGCTGACTTTGTACACTGCTTAGAGATGGCTGTAAAAGCACTATGAAGCAGTATATAAGTCTAAGTGCTATTGCTAACACCTTGAATATGTTTTTCTAAAGCCAAATGTTTATTTATTTTCTTACTTGCATTTAATCTGATTAATTATTGACTAATTAGATATTCATATGCCATGTTATAAAACAACAGAGGATTAAAGCATATACTTTTGAGAATATAGCATGTGGAATTAGTTTCCATTCTTTTTCTAACTTCTTCTCGATTGTTTGGAAGAATAGTTGACAAATGGATTGTGGGGTGTAAAGAAAGGACTTATTTCTTTTCCACCCTGCTATTTTTGGACAGTCTAAAATCCTCTCTTCAATTTTAAAGGACAAAAAGAAAACACATATATGATAAACATTTTGCCTTAAGTTTAATTGTAAAGAAAAATACACCTTTTGTACTTTTATATTATTCAATATAAAAGGGAAAAGCAAGCACTAGGGCTAAATATTCCAGGTTAATATGATCAGATTATCTTCATCAACTGATACTTAGTTCTAACACAGCAGTATAGGATAGAATAAGGAATGGAATAGAATGGAATATTTTATTGGCCAAGTGTAATTGGACACACAAGGAATTTGTCTTGCTGCATATGCTCTCAGTGTACATAAAAGAAAAGATATGTGCATCAAGAATCATAAGGTACAACACGTAATGATAGTTATAGGGAACAAATAAGCAATCAAATCATATTATGAAACAGTCAATATAAATCATAAGGATACAAGCAATAAAGTTGCAGTCATACAGTCATAAGTGGAAAGAGATGGGTGATGGAAATGATGAGATTAATAGCAATGCAGACTTAGTAAATAGTTTGAAAGTGTTGAGAGAACTATTTGTTTAGCAGAGTGATGGCATTCAGTGAAAACTGTTCTAGCGTCTAGTTATTCTGATGTGCAGTGTTCTATAGTGTCATTTTGAGGGTAGGAGTTGAAACAGTTTATGTCCAGTCTGTGTCTGTCTTGTTGGGTTGCAAAATCAACCCAGACAGTTATTAATCTCACTAGAGAAATAATCTATGAGTGGCCACTGAGGTAGATATTAAGATACCTGAAGAGAAAAGTGTTTTGGAATGTATAGGAGTGCTCACACAGTATCTATTGTTTACTTCTCAAGATAGCTGCATCTTTTCCCAGGGTCATTTTCTTCTGTAATATAATCACATAAAAATAATAAAATAATCATAGGAAAATATGCAATAGGCATAAAGAATTACTGATTGATGCTATGCATGCATACACATGTGCTCTGAACCACCTTTTCTACTAGAATCCAAGGTGCTAGTTAGTTTTGGTGGCTCTGTTGCTTGTGAACTGCACTTGATTTAATAGTGCATAACGACTAGCACATATGTGCGAGGGATACCTTTACCTTTACCTCATTATGGCTTTTTGTGGTACACATGGTTTTATATACTTTGATGCTGTTTTAAAATATTTTTAATCTAGCAATAGACAATTTCCAAATAACAACTTTCAGCAATAGAGTAATAAAATTGCTGCGGTCTGACCGCTCCAGGAACAAACCACCAAGAACAAACCACCAAGCAAGTGACCAGCAGGAGATGTTTATTTATTCATCTGGCACGGATGAAGCTGGCCCCTGCCAAAAACCAACCGGTGGGGCAAACAAAGGAGAGACTTGTGTAGCCGCCTGACCTAACGTGGATCCATGCCACCAAGTTCCCGTCTGCTGCAACACCGGTGTGGGGGCGATCGGCAGCGCGGCCGAAGGAGCGGACGGCTGCGCCGCCAGAGGAGCGACCGTAGGACTCCCCCCTCGTCTTCGACCAGCCGCCGTCTTCTTTCGGCACTTCCGACCCACCGGAGGTGCCACCAGCGTTCCCTTTGACCGCGTCACAGGGCGGCTGCCTTTCCCAGCCGATGTCTTGCTCCGGACGCCGATCCCGACTCCTCCGACGAACCGGAGGCTCCCGGCGCGCTCGCCCCTTTCGACCCCGACATCGTCAACACCAGCAACACGGAAGAGGGGCTTGCGAACTTTTTGCTGCGGTCTGACCGCTCCAGGAACAAACCACCAAGAACAAACCACCAAGCAAGTGACCAGCAGGAGATGTTTAATCCGCAAAGCAGCCACAACAATGTAAAGTTCGCAAGACCGCTTCCTCGGATCCGGAGGCTTTTTACATACATCGCCTCCTGCTCGTCCAATCCCCGACGCTGGCTCCCGTGCACACCCTCTCCACACCGCCTTCACCACACCCGTGTGCTCCGCCCCACCCTCTATTCATCGTGGCTTGTTCCCGGCGTATTCAGTGTTCTCAGGATGTCCTTGCTGATGTTGTGTCAAACGGGCACAACAAAAATCTGGTCAAGGTATTTCTGGTCATAATAGTGCAAATATTAGTACAGTAATATAGATTTGACACATTGGCCATTATATTTTCTTATTGGGAATTTGCTTGCATATAATCCATATGAATAAACACTAACAAATGTTTAAATATATCCCATGACTTGGAAATATTTAGAAGCCTTTTTCTTTCTTTCAAAGTACAAATTCTTGTTAGTTGGACATAAAGTGCAGGCTTAAAGTTATTCAAATTATACAAGCAATTACCGAAAGTCTGAATTGTATTGAATTTCAGAATCTGCCATTCTAATGAACTCTTGTCCTCCTTTTCTGTAGATATCCTTGCTTAAGATTGATTTTATATTTGCATCCAATGTTTCAGGAAAATCCTAAAAAAACACAAGACTGTAGTCAATATTACATATAGTAAATAACTTTCCTGTTCTTTGAAAAAGGTGCTTCCTACAGTAATTACGATACTTTATACTTTGCTCTTTTTGTTGAGGAATTGCTTCCAGTGAGGAACGCTAATGTATTGTTTAATGTATTGTTACGGTTTAATAATACACAAAACATTATAAATTGATATATGAATCATGAATGAACAAGAATTCATAATTTTTCACTTTGTCTTTCTCATGCAATTCTTCAATGCATGTCAGTATACATTCAAATCAGCCTCCTTATTAAACTGAATTAAAACCATTTCCCCATTTCTAGTCTAACCGCTTAACCTCTAGCCAGATTGGTTCTCAATGCTTTTAGCTGAAAACTAGAAATGTTTTTCTTGTTCAACTATTGCATTGATAGGGTGATGTGATGTTGATGAAGTGATGTCAATGATAAATTAATTTTCTGACTTGATAACTTATCTTGCATTATTAGAGTTGGAGTGTTTTATTTGACTGTCCAAATAATACCTAAAAATATCAGTTGGCTAACTTTCACTTAAACCTACATTATATAGAACCATGAAATTAATGTCCAATAAGAGGAGAAGAAAAACCAAGAAAAAGGCTGTCTATACCATGTCATAGCAAAAAGCTAGATGCAGTCTCTCCTAATTATCCTGTTTGCAATGAATGTTCTAAAATTGCTTTGTGTACTATCCCTTGTATTTTAGGATTGGTACAAGGTATGTTCTTCACTCCTTTCTATTTTTCCTGGTGCTGGACTGAAGGAAAAGATTCATGGAGAAGTCCCCAGCTGAATAGACTAGGTCTAGGATAAGTCAGGAAATTCAGGCTAAATGCTGACAGTTTATTTTAAAAATCTGTCTGTACTGAAGAGGAAGGACTGGAAGTGTCAAAGTGAGATAGTCTGAAAATAGCGGGCTCCGATGAGCCTCACAAAAATTCAGACTGACAAACCGCTGTCAGGGTGTCTTCGGACCAGATCTGTCTTGGAGGGACAGAGAAGAAAGACAGGTGCCTCAGGTGACAAAGAGGAATAGGCAAGTTCCTCAAAGGGTCGGAGGCAGCTCTTTGATCCAATGGTGGGGGTGGCGGCCATTGAAATTATTTGCACAGGAGGAATGTTTGAACAGAGTATTGTTATTGAGAGTATTGAGAGTATTGTTATTTTTTTAAAAAAAGCTTAAAAGAGGTCCGGCATGGAAGTAAGTGGCTAATTGGCACTTGGGGATTTTAATTGGAGGAAGAAGAATAAAGAGGAAGTCAAATGACTAAAGCCCCAAAAAGAAAACTTTTAAATTTAATTTAAAGTGGAACAATTTCACAAATTGGATTTAAAGTGGGAAAAAACAAAAACAGTTGCTTTGGGATTTGGTGGATTGAAGAGAGATATCTGCTGGTGGAAAGTAAGCAATACAATGATTACAGGTCTTCACCATGGGAAAGCTTAAGGAGGTTTTGTTTATCTTCAAGCAGCTGGGTTTTACATTTATTTATTTATTTAATTTATATAACGCCCCTCTCCATGGACTCGGGGCGGTTTACAGCCATTTAAAAACAGGAACGATACAACACATTACTATTAAAAAAAATTTAAAAACCAAATATCGGATGGCTAATTTAATTTAAAAATTTAAAAATATTTAAAATTTAAAATATTTAAAAGTTTAAGCAACCCCTAACTTCTCGACTGAATCCCTTTGGGGATCCCAATGGGGTGACACGTTGCAACATGTCACCCCATTGATCACTAGGGTTGAATCTGCTGGTCTGGCTGATATCCCCTTCCTCTTTCACTGCTCCATGTGCATCCCTCCCAAAGCTGCGCAATTGGTGGAAAAGAATAACCATCCCAGATAGGAGTGTACTGATCTTCAGGCAAGCGTATATGTTAGTTGTGCTCTCCTGCTACAACCTCCAAACAAGTTCCACATACCCTGATTTTGACATCTTTAGGGGCCAGTTTCTTTACTTCACTTAGAAGTCTATCACCAAAACCTATTAAATATAAGCAAGAATTTTAGTTAACAACCTAGGGTATTACAAAGTAATCAAGGTTTCCTGAAATAAAGAATCAACCAACAATCTCTGAATACGACATCTATAACTTTTTCCTCTATAATGAAGGAATACATGAAATTGATTCATCCATAAACTACACCAGGGGTCCCCAGCAGACCAATCTGTGGCCCTTTGGTAACCAGGTTATGCCAGTGTGCGAAGCTTCATTTGTGCATGGGTGGGAGCTCAGTTGCGCATGTGAAACTATCCCCTCCCACCTGCTGCCACTATTGCTAGTCTGTGGAGCCAGAAAGGTTGGGGACCGCTGAACTGCATAGATCAGACAAATAATAGAATAGGAAAAATTATTTAAGCACACAGAAGAGAAATATTAGGAAATGATATGACTATTTTCCCAGAAACAATATGTGACTCTACCCTGCTGAGGGCTGGAACATTTTTCTGGGAACAATTTTTGCCTACTTCCAGGAAAAGAATTATATGGACTGCTGCCAATATTTACTCCCAAGGAGCTAATATTATTTTCAATAGCTTCAAAGAAGATGAGGGGACATGTTTATAAAGTTAAATAAGCATCAGAAAAAACCTTTGAAGAGCGTGGAGCCTCCAGAGAGCACAATGTTGGAAAAGAGAGTTCGCCTTAAGTCCATATCAGACTTCTGAATTGCAAAAACGAGAACTTCATGCAATCCCTCACATTCTTCTCCAATCAGATCTGGACGGAATAGTAATTCAGGAGCCCTGAATCGGGCAGGACCAATCTGCAAACAGAGCAAGAATGTCAGGATTCTGGTTCATATATAAGAAGTCTTATTTCCTAGATTGAAAAACTGTCACACAAATATTCTTATGCTCATACAAAGACACAGTGACACGGTGGCTCAGCGGGTAAGGCATCTGAATTTGTTGATCAGAATGTCAGCAGTTCAGCAGTTTGAATCCCTAGTGCCGTGTAATGGGGTGAGCTCCCATTACTTGTCCCACCTTCTGCCAACCTAGCAGTTTCAAAAGCAAGTAAAAATGCAAGTGGAAAAAATAGGGACCACCTTTGGTGGGAAGGTAACAGTGTTCCGTGCTTTAGTCATGCTGGCCACATGACAACGGAAATATCTTCGGACAGCGCTGGCTCTTCAGCTTTGAAACGGAGATGAGCACCGGCCCCTAGAGTTGGGAACGACTAGCACATATGTGCAAGAGAAACCTCTACCATACAAAGATGTTCCTCCCACCACACTAGTCTAATTTAAAAGGACCCTTAAACAGAACTTAAAGTGCAGAGACAAGAACCTCCTCCTCTTCAGTATTGTGGTGATAAATTTATTTTAAGATTCTACAGTAGGACTTAGGTAGTCTAATGCTGTCCAAATGTTTTGGGCAATGTCAGCAATATGTCAACTTTTTCACTGACATATTGAGTAAACAGAACTGAAATTCAAAACATTTGAAAACTGATAGATTTGAGCAACTTTGAGTAAACAAAACTACAAAAGCTCTTATCGTAAAGAATACGTTCTTACTAAGATGGTGTCAGATGACTGACAACAGAAAATATCAGTCATACCAATCCCCTGAGATAAAAAAAGGAGGGAATGGCAACTCAAAATAAACAAAGAGATAATTAAAAGATGACCTTAAGTCAAGGTCACTTATATTCTAGAATCCTGAAGGAGCCTGAAGGTACTGTATTGCTATAGAGCCCTTTCCCATGATTTCTTTAAGAAATATTTAAACTATGTGAAGTTTTAACAAACCTCAATGGTGCTTCCATCAGGAAGGTAATATTGAGCTTTTTCAGTTTCTAAAGTTTCATCCTTCTGAGGGTTTATTGACAGGTAGCAGGCCCGCTGGGGAAGAATGACAAGCAAAGATAATAATCATCAACATTCCAACAAGCAGCCCGTGGTAAAACAATGTTTGCTCATTGCTCCACATGTACTGTCATTCATTAGTTTTTTGCCTTTCATTATTGTTTTTATTCCCACTTCTAACATGAAAGGAGCCTCACCATCCAAACAATGTCATAACATTCTTAACCATTTGATGATTAAAAATGAAAAATTCTAGAAAATTTATTAAGAACCAGCAGTTCTACAAAGAAAACCCAGAGCAGCAAAGCTCTCCGGTAGACATTATTTTGTGGAATACAGATGAATCTATAACAGAGGTTCCCAAACTTCGCAGCTTTAAGACTTGTGGACTTCAACTCATTTTAATTTAATTTTATTAACATTGTGAGCAACCTGAGGACGACAACTTGTAAATATTAAGAAACTAAAGTAGAGTTTCTATGTTTAAACACATAGGTTAAGAAGTAATGCTTTTCTAGAGTGACCTAATAGTTTCATTATGGAACAGAAACTGGAATGAACTAATTGTTTTCCACTCATTTTCTCACGTATCACACTATAACGTCAACTGTTGTATTTAAACTGAGTTTTTATGCTAAAGTATCTATTAATAAGAATTAGGCACATCTACTTTATTATCCCTAGCTTTTGTAGAACTCAGAAATACTTCTACATGAGGAAAGTTTATAGTCAGAAGGGCCAAGAATTAGATATACTGTAACTCTCTGGTAGCTTTCCCAAACAAAACCTGGCAAACAGCTTTGTCCAACTCTGATTTTTCTTGCTAAGATGTTCCCATTACTTATCTACTGGTAGTAAGCAAATTCTGCATTCCTGGCCTAACCCTAGCCCTAACCCTGACCCAATGTTTAAACAGTGAAAGCTTGCATATTAGCCATAAATCTACTGACTTACCAGTGGCAAAAAAAGTCCTTGACTTAGTTACAATACAACCTGATCCAAAAGATTAGTATATTTGCTATGTTGTGTGTTTTTAAAATGGTTATCTGGGTTCAGACACCAGCTAGTAATTTGAAAGGAATATGTAATGGAATGCAACCTTTTTAGAAAGTGGTATTTATGGAAATGTCTGAAGGCTTTCTCTGTTTTACTTTTTAACAAAATAAAAGCTATACATGCAAGAAGTCAAAGTAAATATTCAATTTTTTTTAGATATGATAGCTTTCTAAGCACCAAAGGTTCCTGATAAGGAGGATAATTTTAAAAACACAAGATTGGTGTCCGCTATATGAATATGCACAATTGCTGAATGATTAAGACTGTAATCTTATAGGTTCTCTGAACATACTGATTGGATTGAGATTAAAGTAGACCTAAGGGAAGAGGGTCTTCAAGAGCCAAAAGAGAGCAGTTCTACACCACAGGGGCAATTTAAATAGGCCCGTTTCCCCATCTTTTCTTGTAATCTGGATAGACATTAGCAAATGCTATGACATATATCGGCTGTAACTGCTCAGTCCACCCTCCTCTGCTCAGTACCTTAAAACAGAAGAGACCCCAGAATCAAAAACAAAGGGCATCCATGCACCTCTTTGATGGTTTTGACGATCTCAAATTCAGATGATGTATGGAAGTCATAGCCTTCCTTTCGGAGATAGAGGCGAAGAAAACGAGAGACATCACGGCCAGCTATGTCAATTCGCATAATGGAGTGGGGCATTGCAAAACCTTCATAAATAGGTACTGCATGGGTGACCCCATCCCCAGAGTCCAACACCACCCCTGTAGTTCGCCCTGTTGCATAACTACAGAAAGGAGAAAATCAACAATATTTGACGGATAATCTGTAACACTTCCAAGATAGCAATTCCCCCAGCCCAGCATAATTCTATTCTAATGTACCTAGAAATAACTAAACTGCAACCTTTATGAAAGAAAAACAGTGATTACTACATCAATAATGTAAATATTGATGTAATGATATATCAATTATCACCAAATTAAAAAGAGGAAAGTTAAAATTGTAAATTCATTATGAAAAAGTGTGGCTTTGGGCCAATTCTCCAGAACTTATACAGAACAGCAATAAAAACCCACTCTTTATATGTACTATACTACAAGAGTGGATTTTTACTGCTGCTTCTGTATTTGCCTACGGTATAAATCTCTTCATTTAATTGTCAAGACATCTTTGAGGAAATATTTTTTTAAAAAATCAAGGTGCATATTTAGTTAGAAGTAAGTCTCAATGAACAAAAATTGAGTTGTGTGTGCATGCAGAAAATATCCTTGATCATTTCATATACAAAGCAATGCAATAAACTGCAAAAAATACTTTCTCTTCCAGATTGCACTTAAAAAAAGGTATAGGTAAGATACTTACAGACTAAGCACAGCTTGCATAGAGATGAATAGAGCTGGCACATTGAAAGTCTCAAAGAAAACCTCAGCTGCTCGTTCACGGTTCTTACGAGGATTCAGTGGCGCTTCCGTCAAGAGCACAGGATGCTAGTGATTAGGAACATAAGGGACTCAGTTAACCATTATTCCAGGGCCAACAGAGACTCTCCCAGTTTTCTAGCACAAAGCTTTAGGTTGAATAGCCTCTTCTCTTTCTTGTGGCTATACATTTGGAAAGTTGATCCCACCAAAAGGGATCAACTGTGAGATAATCCTGACCAGGACTATCATATTCGAACTGCAAAAATTAAGATAGCCACTAGATGGTAGCACATAGTTAACATTTTCTGTAACTCTTTGCTGCCACCTATTAGTATTTTTGGAGTCCAGATATGGTAGCCTTACATATAGTAAATAGCTACTCATCATGGATGGGGAATTTGTATTATCAGTGTACAATCAAAATTATTATTGGTGAGGAAGGTTGAAAGCTGTAGCTCAGTAACATTTCCAAAACTATAAGTTTCCCTTCAATGCAGATCTAGATACATACATATCTCTATAGATTAAGCATTTCAATGTAATAGCATGTCAGCTTTGCCCAGAGCAATACTTAGATAAGAAAGCATATGAGAATCATTATGAGCTGCTACAAAAAGAGCTGAGAATTTGGACAAAATATGAGAAGTTGTATATCCTTTCTCTTTTAAGAAGAACCTCATGAAACAGAAATTTAGCTTAACCTCACTCCTTGATCTCAAAGGTAGCAGCTGCAAGGAGCCTGTATTATCTTCCTTCCTATAATAAAGAATTTAGGTGAAGAAGAAAATGTGAATTATGCTTTTGCCTATTTCTATCAATAAATACCTTTATTTATTGATAGGCAGTTATGGGATCCTGCATAAGCAATAACTTTACCACTATATTTCAAATGAAAGTAAATGCCTATTCCCAATACTCACTTTATTATGTTATTAGAAAATTTAAACTTCTACTTCTACTATTTGCATTTATTCCCTTTCAGATATAGACAGACAGACAGACAGACAGACAGTCTTAAATTAGGAACTTCCCCTCTTCCAAAACTGTCTCAAATGACAAATAGCATCAATTATAGCACTGAATTAAAATTCATATTAGTAAATAGGCAAATAATTGCATTATTAGAATATCAGGATAAGGAATAATCTGAAAGGGCTAAATAATATAAGGAAAGAAGAATGTATACTACCCAAAAATTCAATGGATGGATTCCCACATCCATTACTTAATATAGCAAGCAAATTTCAAATGAGTTTTAGCCACCCCTTCAAGCTAACACTAACCTTGCAGAATTTACTATTCTAAAAGAGTTCTTAATTGTTGTCTGATTTATAAAGTAATTCAAATGAGACTAAAAATGTAGAGTGAATATAGATATAAGCACTGCTCTTTTAAAGCACATGTTTAAATGATTTTTTTCTTGTTATAGTAGAGTGGAATTATTATGTTGAAAGTCCATTCTTGTGCCCCCTCATATCTTAAATCAAAAATGTAAATCCATTTTTGTTAAATGTATTATAATGGCTGAAGTCACACATCATATGATCTTATGGCTGTTTGGTTTGGACTTAGTGCAATACACAATTTCAGCCATGACATACTCAATAAACTACTGCTTATTCTCTGTTTGAAGCTAGCCAATAACCCAATTCAATCCAAAATATATTGTTACATATTCTTGCGCTCTTGAATTAATAAACTCTTGGCTGTGCTTTTTCTAGCCATGAGATTGGAATGCACCTGGCTGGCTTATAAAACAGCTGTCACTGGTCTTTCCAGTTTAGTTCTTACCCTGTGAATCAAACCAATAAATTTGCAATCTCTTTTGCAGTGAATTGAACAGAATCAAAAATGCTAGTTGAGTTGGCATTGAGATTGAAAAGCAGATACAGGTTTTTCTCTTATTTGCTGCTCTGGAGCTTAGAGGAAGAAAGATAACTTACTTCTTCAGAAAATGTTTGGAGTTGATCTTTTGAATACACATACTGCCAAATCCGCTCCATATCATTCCAATCCTTCACTATACCATGTTCCATTGGGTACCGTATAGAAAGAAGACCTCTATGTTCCTTAAGAAAATTAAAGAGTCAAGACAGCCAATCAGTCAGAGAACGAAACATATAAACATACATTGATTTACTGACAAAATATTCTCTAATATAATAACCACTAAATTTACAATGGAAATTACACTTTTAACATAGCAGAAGAAATGTGTTCGTCATGCAACAAAACTTTATTCGTAACAGCAATTGTGTGGATGATATGTATGCATCCATAATGCATATGTTTCATTATATATAGATATGAGTTTATTATTACTATAATCCATTTGAGTTAATTCAGGAATATTTCTAATATAACCATAAGGAAATGGCTAGAACCCAATCTGTTTATCAGGAGGAACACATTGCTGTTGTTGTTGTTGTTAGTTGCGAAGTTGTGTCCGACCCTTCGCGACCCCATGGACAACGTTCCTCCACGCCTTCCTGTCCTCCACCATCCTCTGGAGTCCACCCAAGCTCACACCCACTGCTTCAGTGACTCCATCCAGCCACCTTGTTCTCT
>JANHFP010007179.1:97954-109311 GCA_032468135.1 Calamaria suluensis
CTCAATTCTTTGGTGCTCAGCCTTTCTTATGGTCCAACTTTCACAGCCATACATTGCAACTGGAAAAACCATAGCCTATATGCACTTTTGTTGGCAGGATGATGTCTCTGTTTTTTAAAATGCTGTCTAGATTTGCCCTAACTTTCCTCCTGGCAATCTTAATTCCAATTTTTGATAGGATAGTACACACTGACAGTCAAAAAGTGAGGTAATTTTTGAAAACAACATGGGAGTTACTGATGCAGGGCAAATTCATATACATTTTCTTCCCTTTCCTCTCATTGCACCGTCTCCTGAAATTTCTTTCTGGTACTTGAAGAAGCCTTTTATTTGCAGAAAGAGAATTCTGATTGTCTTTCTGCAAAATTGGCACTGTGGTGGCCTAGAGGTGGAGCTCTTGCATCACAGTCAGGAGGTTGTGGGTTCGATCCGAGCAAGAGGCTGATGTAGGATCTCCTGCTTGGGGAGTGGGTTGATCTAGATGACCTGCAAGGCCCTTTCCAACTCTGTTAATCTGTTAAATCTGATTCTAACCTATTTAGAAACTAGTTAAAGGGTGCTGTATTTTACAAACATAGGTTTTAGTACTGAAAAGTATCTGTGACTTTGGGTTAGCTTTATATAACATTTTCCCAATGTTAGGGAAAGGGGTGACAGCCAGAGGACTAACATTGCTATTATATTCTGTTATGCTTCATTCAGTGCATTGTGACTAATGTTTTCCAAAAATCGTAATTTCAAATATTACTCAACAGTTAAGTTTTTTGAGTGTTGTTTATATTAAATGGAAACAAATAACAGTTGCTAGTTTGCTGCAAGAAACTATGGTTTTTTGATATACAGGTGAAGAGGAAAGTATATGGTCTTTGTTTTAGTATTGCAAGCCACTGTTTGAAAGATCACCTCGTCTACATTTAACTCTATTTTTAAATCTCTGAATTTTCAGACACAGAACAAATTCGAGAGACTCTACGGAGGGGACTAGAGATTAACAGCAAGCCAATTTTGCCACCAATTAATACTCAGAGGCAGAATGGATTGAACAGTGGCAGAGCACCGTAAGTTTAGTCTTATAGATGAATCTTGAAGTGAGAAAGAATGAGTTTTTCTCATTTTTCTTACGATAATAATGGGAGGAAATACTATTTTTGTAGATAATATGTTTATAATATATTTATATTATAATATAATGGTAATATAATGTGGGTGCTATACTTCAAATATATTTTATTTAACTATGTGTTTTGCAATATTTTATACTGCTTTTAAATTAGAAACTTTGATTTAGAAACTACCAAAGTGGTATTTGATATGCAGTATATAAAAATATGAAACAAAATAGTAAAAATGGATTAAATAATTAATGGTTATAAACAGATTGTTTATAATTAGGGCATTTGAAAAGAGTCAGTGGAAAACATGGCTAAATAAAGAACATTTCAGTTTCTGAAAAAATACTCAGGTTTGAGAATGCTAATCTCTGCTTGATATTTATTCCACTGGTAAACATCATTAAATTAAAGTAGTATAAGTCAGAAATGACCTTAGAAGTCATTTAATCTCTGCTCAGTGCAGAACCTTAGAATATGGTTTTAATTTATGAATGTACTGTATGTATGTATGTACTATATGGTATGATATGGTATGTATGTATGTATATATGTATGGACAGACAGACAGACAGACATTTTATGTTGTAAAATGGGCAGCCAATACATTTTAAAAATAAATAAACAAATAAAATATCTCTAACCAATGATCCAGCCTCTTTTCCAAGTTCACCAATGAAAAGGGAATTCATGACTTCATCTAGCAGCCTGTTCTTCTGGCTGGCATCTTGTAAATTCAAGACGTTCCTCCTTGCATTTAGCCTGAACCTGCTTGCTTATAGATTTTAGTCAGTATACTGATTCTAATCCTGACTTCGGGGACAATGTCTACTATCTTTTCTGTGTTATAATATTTCCGATATTTAAAGTATATCTTTATAGGAGAAAATGCTTGTCCTTTATAGCATAGTTATGTCAATGTTGGCAAGCCACAGGACAGTTATTAGAACATCAATATGAGAGTCAAACCTTGCCTAAGAGCTCAGAGTCTAAAGGTCAGAAGTTAAGAAAGAGAAATTGAATGAAAGGCTAAACTATCTCACATTCTAACATAAATATGTTGACTAAATTACTGTATAGTGTGGATTGAGAATGCTCAAGTTATTAAACATTAGACCAGCAATTAAAAAAAACACTATATTCCAGATAGCAGCATATTTATATCAGTAGCTAAGGTAGATCATATATGTAATTAATTTACACATTACTAGCAATATTGGATACATAAGAAGTAACTGCATATGGGTCATGTTACTTGGTCTTTTGTGTACATTAGGTTTAAACATTTATGTGTATGTGTGTGTGTGTAAAGAAAAAAATCAGAATTTTAAGTTTTATTTTTATTTCTCATTTTCAAATGTTCTTTCACCCTCTATAGAATATGAATAATACCATATTATTGTTCACAAGTAAACAAAGGATAGTTGTTTTCAAGTAAACTCTGAAATACGCATTGTTAACAAATAAGAGTTTTTTGTCTACATCCTGAGTTGGCTGTTGGACTTATTAGCATTACATTGGATCCTGCATATCACTTTTTATAATACTGATTACAAGGATTGCAGCCAAATCTTACAATAAAAGAGGAAGCATTGGCACCTTTAGAAGAACTTCCAGGTTGACAGAATAGAAAATATCTAGACAATCTTTTCCTTCCTCTCCCGCTTCCCTGCCATATTAGCCCTGTAGGAACTATGTGCTCTCAGAAGTTACATAAAGTAGAGTGAATCGGTAGTGTGTAGAATATGATGACTGGCTAATAGGCATAGATTGTTCTCCTTGGAAGAAAAGCTGTCTGGAACCTTATATAGTAAATAGCTATTTTAGAATGGAAGGTACGATGTAGTATAACTTTAGCATTTTATATCTCTTCTGTAATTTCATATCTCTAACTTTAGTTATTGGTCCTCTGTTATAAAGTAAACAAATTATATTATTTTTGTCCAGATTGCCCAGTTAAAGTGTATACAACAAAGGAAGTATTTAAATGCAAGTGCAGCATTGCAAATATATTTTTTCAGCATTACCCAATTAGCGCTGAACTTTGGCGCCAGAGTTTTCTTAAGAAAAAGTATTAATTGTATGTTAAAATATAGCACAGTAAGTCATACAGACTCTTGCATTAAGTAACTTTGATTTACTTTTTAGAACTTTTAATTTAAGTAACATGAAGGCAGTGGAATATTTCTGCACAAGTTCACTTCTCTGCCTCTGAACCAAATGCCCCAAACAATAGATCTCATAAAAATAGTCAGCTTTTAAGGGTAACTACCCTAGTTTGTTATTTTATTAGCAAACATTATTCTGTTAATCAATGCCTGTCATGGCAAATCTTAGTTTCTTCTTTACTTGGACTATAAACAATTACTGAAACTTTGGTCTCTCAGATTCTTAGAATCTCAGAAAAAATGTAGGGTAGTTAAACTATGTAGCAAGCTTTTTTTTTTCCTGGAGAATTTATATTGACTGCCTTCAAATGACATGGTTTATATTATCTGTCTCTAATATTGCAGGAGGATGAAAGATGATTGCAAATTTGTTTATGTGACTATGACTTCTGTTGCTTTCTTAGCAACAGTAGAGATATGGTTTTCCAGCAGATTATTAGCTTTGCTTCTGCTACCCTAATCCAGATCTGAAGTTTAATACAACAGCAGCTAACAGCAGTACGGCTAACCGTATTGTTGTTCATCTTAATTCACAAGATGTAGAAACCAATTCAGGCTCTTAGTAAGAACAGAAAATGAAGGAAGAAATAGTTGAAAGTCAGCAAAAGTCACCTTGGTAACTGCTGCATTACATTCATTTAAAATGAAGAGACTTCAGACATTGACTACAAAAGAATTTAATCATCTAAAGAATTAATCTGACAACTGCCCACACTTACAATTCTCACAATCCTTCAATCACTCAGAATGAGCTTTAATCTCAGATTTCCTTCCAGTTCCATAAAATGCTAGATATGCAGTCTCATGCTGGGGCATTTCCGGCATATTGCTTTCATTTAAATGCACCCTCTCTTTCCTAATACAGAAGTCATGGCTCTTGTCAGGTTTTTTTCATTTCTTTCTGGATATAAACTGGGAATCCATGAATTATTTGTGTTGGTTGAGTGGAAAATTTTATGTGGCAGTTTTTAAAATATATTAGTTAATGACAACCTGAATTTTTTTTTAGATCTGATTTGGAGTTCTTTTATGTGTGTAAGAGTAAATGAAGGTGGTGATGACCATACAAAGGAAAATAACACGAATCAGTTGAGATAAAACTGAAAACACCGGATATAAAACCTGTGTATTAAGCTCCTCTTTCAAAGCTACACTTGCAGAGGGGGGAAAAGCTGCTAGTAACGACTTGTTTGGCTCCCCCTGATTTTCCCTAAACTGTTAGAAATTCCATCACCCCCTCATCTAGGTTGCCTTCTTCCCCAGGACCATGCATGGTATTCATTCGAGCTGAAAGAATGAATACTTGATTCTTTATTCGGCTTAGTGTAGGTTATTGAAAATCTTATATGTGGGTGGCCCTGCCAATACCCTTCATTCTTAAGAGCTGGCAAGGCAAAGAGAAGGCCTTCATTTCAGATACAAAGAAAATGGGGGGAAAAAACCCTATAAGCAGAAATCTCCTGATGTCAGCCACTGGATCTAACAGGTTTTAAAGAAAGATGGATTTTAGGGAAGCTTGTTCCAGGACCATTATCTGGTCAAGAGGTGTAAAACCCAATAGAATGTGGTCAAGTGAAGAAATTAGGCAGACTAGCATTCAGAGTAAAGTGCAAGCAAAACACTGAATTGGAAACAAAGGTCCAATAACAGATTCATTTATTTGTAAAGCTAGGATTACTTTGTTTGTTAATACAAACATCCCCGCTTAAGCCAATAGTTTGTTCGGCAGAAATTCAGAATATTGGGATATAAGTATAGCAATATATCTTGATGAAATATGTGACAAAACATAATGATTCAATACCGGCTCCTGAAATTACAAGCAATTCTTTATGCCGTACGTGGTGTACTCTCAGTGCTAAAGATATTCTGTAGATTCAGACATACCAAGCTTTTGTTCCTAACCTTATTTCTAGGCAACATTTGTTCTGAATGTAGAATTTGTTGGTCTGGCAGAGACCAGTTCTGAGCAAGATAATTTATGCTGATCAAAAAACCATAACCACTTAAACCATATTTAGATGATTAGGGGACTGGAGGCTAAAACATACAGTATAAAGAACAGTTGCTGGAATTGTGTATGTCTAGTTTGATGAAAAGAAGGATTAGGGGCGACATGATAGCAGTGTTCCCATCTCTCAGGGGCTGCCACAAAGGAGAGGGAATCAAGCTATTCTCCAAAGCACCCGAGGGCAGGACAAGAAGCAATGGGGGAAACTAATCAAGGAGAGAACCAATCTAAAACTAAAGACATCACCCTGGCAACAAAAGTGCATATAGTCAAGGCTATGGTTTTCTCAGTTGCAATGTATGGTTGTCAAAGTTTGACCATAAGGAAGGCTGAGTGTCAAAGAATTGAGGCCTTTGAACTTTGGTGCTGGATAAGACTCCTTAGATTGCACAGTGATCAAACCAGTCAATCCCAGAGGAGATCAACCCTGGCTGCTCTTTAGAAGGACAGACCCTGAAGATAAAACTCAAATACTTTGGCCACTTAATGAGAAGGAAGGACTTACTGGCGAAAAGCCTAATGATGGGGAAGATTGAGGGCCAAAAAAGAAGGGGACAACAGAGAATGAGGTGGATGGATGGAATCACTGAAGCAGTAGGTGTGAGCTTAAATGGTCTCTGGGGGATGGAAGAAGACAGGAAAGACTGGAGGAAAGTTGTCCATGGGTTTGCGATGGGTTGAACACAACTTCACAACTGACAACAACAACAACATTAAGTATACCCCAGGCCCAGCTCCCAATATTCTCTTGCTGCTTTTCCCAGCCAGGTAGTGCAAGGATCCAATCCACTAATGGCAGAACTGAAGTTTCAGATAATAATTAATAATAACATTATTATATATAAAAAATAAAACAAGTTTGTGAAACATCAGTACAGAGGGCTCTACAACAGGGATTTAGAGATGTGTACCATGTCTGCAGTCTCACTCACAATTAGGTCATGGATGGAACTAGATTTGTTACACACAGATCTGATGTAGAGGCCACATATATCATACATTTTGTAAAATACATTAAGTTTTAAATCCTAAATATTGCTCTAGTAATTCTCTGCTTAAGGATTTACAATGCCCGTTTGGTATAGTGGTTAAGGCTCTGGACTAGAAAGCGGGACTGTGAGTTCTAGGCCTCCTGTAGACATGAAAAGTGAGTGACTTTGGGCGAGTCAGTCTCTTTCTACTCAATGTACCTCATAGGATGGTGGTGGTGGTGGTGAAAATAGGGAGCAGGAATATTAGGTGTATTCTCTACTTTGAGTTGACAAAAATATATTTAAAAGGTGGGATAAAATCTTACACGTTTTTTGATTTAGGAGTCGTAAGGACAGTTTAGAAAGTGACAGCTCAGCAGCAATCATTCCTCATGAATTGATTCGCACAAGGCAACTTGAGAGTGTGCACCTAAAATTCAACCAGGAATCAGGAGCATTAATTCCACTTTGTTTAAGGTGAGTAGAATGTTAGTTTTGTATGAGGGGCTGCAAGGACCATTCTGTTGTCCCTACATTTACTGAGGTCTCTTCAGCCAGATTTAAAAAGATAAACTGAATATTATGGAGTATTTAACCATGTTCAGGAGTGCCATTCAGAGGACACTGCATCAAATGAGCAATGTGCCCTTGTTCAAAATGTGAAAGTGCTGCATCTCAAAGATTTGGCATGATCCTTCAAGAGACTTATTGCTTTACTACAATAGTAATTCCAGTGCAGATATCTTCCCTGAAAGCATACATATTCAAACAACAGGGCAAGACCTTGAAATGGCCGTATAAAGTCTTTGAAAGGACAAGACGCTTTGTCTTGTGCAGCCCGCACCCTCCTTCCTGTGGCCTCCCTGCACTTGCACCTCAGTCCCCGTCCCCCCCTTCTTCCAACTTGTGTGTGGCCTGCGTGGGGCCGCCTAGTGTGTATGTTGGGGTTAAGACAGCAAGCAGGACTGTCTGGATTGTCATTGGTAACTGACAGTAACTGCATCATACTTTATACAACATTGCTTAGCGACAGTGGTCTGATCCTAATTGCCATTGTAACCTGAGCACCATCTGCATTTCAAGGTTTTGGTTAACTCTTACATGTCGAGTTTCAAGTGTCTGAACTGATTGTTATAATAAAATCTTGTATTTTGCTGCATAATTAGATTATTGTATATTTTTACTTGAATTCTAAAATAGAGAATTTTCCTGGTAACCTTAGGTCTTCCAGCACATTTATTTTTTCTTAATTTGCTATTCAAATATATTTGCTCAAATATGTTTGGTTTATGAAAAAGCATATATTACATTTAGATGGAATGTGCCTGGAAGAGAGAAATGTAGGTGAGATATAGAATGCCTTTCATTTAATTGCATTTCATCAGTCATTGTACTGTGAAAGTGGTTTGTTCTTTTATACAAGTCATTGAGTTTGTAGTTTGTTTGCGTATATTGGAACTTAGATGGATTTTCATTTTTTACCCAATCCACTAGAGCCTTAATTACTATAATCAAATTATAGTTGTTTCTTTCCCTTGTTTCTATTTCATTTTTTTAAAATCTTGAACTTTAAAATTATGGGCCTAAAATATTATATGTATTTAGGAGTACATGACGTGACACATTGCCACATGGGGAAGACCGTATTGATTTGAAAGTCATTTTTTTGTTTATTGTTTCAGAGGCAGATTATTACATGGTCGTCACTTTACATACAAAAGTATTACAGGAGATACAGCAATCACTTTTGTATCTACAGGAGTTGAAGGGGCCTTTGCTACAGAGGAACATCCATATGCAGCACATGGACCCTGGTTACAGGTATTTTATTTTTATAATTTGTATTTCTGAATAAGAACTAATTTGTCCCACTTAGTTTCAGATGTCTTTAATAATCATTTTTTGGTTTTGCTGTATTATTTTTAGGCCAAGAATACTTTTGCAGTCTTTACCATTTTTTTAAAGTATTTGGAAAGTAGAATTATAAGCCAAAAGTGGCAGTTTTTAATACTCTTCTCTTATGTAAACAGCAATTTTCTCTTCCCAAATCCCAGAACATTTTACAAACTCTGCATCCTCTAATTCTTTTTCCCACCACTGCAATGCAGTTGCCTTTATAATCACTGTTGTTTTCACACAGTATGCAGCAATTGAAAAGGCATGGCTACGTATTTGAACCTATTAAACACTCAAAAAGAAAATCAAAACAAGTAATCTTGCAAAACATCTTTAGGATAGCATGAAGAGGCCTATTTTTGAGGATATGGAGAATTCTTCCTTCTTCCCTTAGAAGAAACAAGGGCAGAATTTTTAAACAGTTTCTAGAAAACTAGTTATGGTTCCACAAAGCACACTACTACGTATTACGGTCTATCTTTTGTTTTATATTTGATTAATTGTGCGAATCCTGTGCACAGAATATGTTGCTTCATCTTTTCCTTGTTGTGACATTTTGCATTTCCCAGGGTAACTAATCAAGACAGGAAATAGAACATAACACAGGATAAAGTGGCAGACTCAGCAAACAGTCTTGTGAGGAATTATTTGAAGTACTTTAAATATGGGGGTGTATGTTGCTCACAAGGCCCATATATTCCTAAGCATTTTCCAGATAAACTTCCAAAAGCTGAAAGTTTAAATATATAATCCTTATCTAATTAAAAAAAACAACTTATTGTGCAGCTATTTCTGATTTAACATGGTTTCCAAAGTTAAATTTACTTTTTTACTTGATGCCCTTGTTCTTAGCTCCTCTAGATGTTACAGTCAAACCTTCTATAAGTATTTTATATTTTAACATTGCCAACAGATAATTGCCTGTTATATATATATATATAGACTCGCGTGTCTTTGGTTTGTTTTCTGTGAAACTGAATTTTCAAGTACACATTTACAGTAGGTCTGTGTTTTGGTTATGTTTTCTGTAGCTTTATTGGAAATGGCACAAGGAATTGCTGTTTGAAATGTACAAATACCTATAGCACCAAGCACTTTTTTCATAATAGTTAAAGGATAGCCTGAAATTGTTGGCTCTGGGGGCTTTTTTCTTGAAAGTCTACTTTAATATAGGTTTTCTACACCTCTTGACAATGGTGGTCTTTCATTTAGAACTGAAGAAAACTGCATTCCATTATCTGTATTATGATAAGCCATGCTGAATGGGGGAAGAACTCAACACATGTCTCAGTCAAGAGACTTAGAATCAATACTTATCCCGCTCATTCGTCATGATTCAAGTGAGCCTAAATTAGGTTATATAGAGTATATCTTTTCATGTGACAATACTGAAGAAATTACACTTGGTTATAATGTAAAGCAGTGAGTATACAGCTTGTATAACAGTGTAAACGTGCTGTCCCCTCAAAATAATGCAACACACAGCCATTAATGTCTAAACTGCTAGCAACAAAAGTGAGTACACCACTAAGTGATAATGTCCAAATGGGGCTCAAAGTGTCAATATTTTGTGTGGCCACCATTATTTTCCAGCACTGCCTTAACCCTCTTGGGCAAAGAGTTCACCAGAGCTTCACAGTTTGCCACTGGAGTCCTCTTCCACTCATCCATGATGACATCATGGAGCTAGTGGATGTTAGAGACCTTACGCACCTCCACCTCTCATTTCAGAATGCCCCACAGATGCTCAATAGGTTTTAGGTCTAGAGACATGCTTGGCCAATCCATCACCTTTACCCTCAGCTTCTTTAGCAAGGCAGTGGTCATTTTGGAGATGTGTTTGGGGTCGTTATCATGTTGGGATACCTTCCTGCGGCCCAATCTCCGAAAGGAGGGGCTCATGCTCTGCTTCAGTATGTCACAGTACATGTTGGCATTCATGGTTCCCAGGGGTGAAATGCTCCCAGTTTGGCCGATCTGGTAGCGATGGTGGCAAATGGTTCAGAGAACCGGTAGCAAAAATGCCTGACTCCGTCCCCTCTGTGCGATCATTGGAGGCTCTCTTCATTTTAAAAGCATTATTTCCTGAAAAGAATGCCTTTAAAATAATAAAAAAGCCTCCCATGATCATGCGGCTCTGATGTGATCCTTGGAGGCTCTCTTTACATTTTAAATGCATTTTTTTCTATCTAATCCAGCAAATACTTAGGTAGAAAAAATTGCTTTTAAAATGGGGGTAGGCCACGCCCACCCAGTCACATGACCCTCCCACCAAGCCACGCCCACAGAACTGATAGCATCAAATTTTACATTTCACCCATGATGGTTCCCTCAATGAACTGTAGCTCCCCAGTGCTGACAGCACTCATGCAGCCCCAGACATTCCATGACATTTCACCATGACATTCCCACCACCATACTTGACTGTAGGCAAGACACACTTGTCTTTGTACTCCTCACCTGGTTGCCACCACGCACGCTTGACACCATCTGAACCAAATAAGTTTATCTTGGTCTCATCGGACCTCAGGACATGGTTCTAGAAATTAATGTCCTTAGTCTGCTTGTCTACAGGAAGCTGTGTGCGGGCTTTCTTGTGCATCATCTTTAGAAGAGGCTTCCTTCTGGGATGACAGCCCTGCAGACCAATTTGGACGTATGGTCAGAGCACTGACAGGCTGCCCCATACCCATTCAATCTCTGCAGCAATGCTGGCAGCACTCATACGTCTATTTTCCAAAGCCAACCTCTGGATATGATGCTGAGCTTCACTCAACTTCTTTGGTCAGCCATGGCAAGGCCGTTTCTGAGTGGAACTTGTCCTGTTAAACCACTGTAAAGTCTTGGCCACTGTGTCGCAGCTCAGTTTCACGGTCTTGACAATCTTCTTATAGCCTAGACCATCTTTATGTAGAGCAACAATTCATTTTTTCAGATCCTCAGAGAGTTCATTGCCATGAGGTGCCATGTTGAACTTCCAGTGAGAAGTATGAGAGAGTGAGAGTGATAACACCAAATTTAACAGACCTGCTCCCCCTTCACACCTGAGACCTTGTAACACTAACTCGTCAAATGGCACCAGGAAGGGAAAACTGCTACTTGGGCCTCCTTTGGACATTATCCCTTAGGGATGTACTCACTTTTGTTGCCAGCAGTTTAGACCAGGTGTCTCCAACCTTGGCAACTTTTAAGACTTTTGGAC
>JANHFP010007179.1:154794-167726 GCA_032468135.1 Calamaria suluensis
TAATGTTTACAGCAATACAAACAAAAGAATTTGTTTTCATTTGCCCCAGACTTGAATTTATATGTATAAATTAATCTATATATTTTTGTATTAATGTTTGCTGATCATGAGCCCAACATTTTAACTACCGTAGCAAACCCCCATTTTTCCCCTGAATTTCAGATAATGCACTATGGCTATGCTATTGTCCATTTAGCACTGTGTAGAGACAAGATGGCAAGAATGAATTAGTAAGTAACATAATTTCTATCCTTAATGCATTTGAAAAATAAAAATTTAGGAAAAAACTATTTAAGATCCTTCCATCTTCCACAGACTCTGACGTATTGAAGATATATATTCTACTCATTTTAATTCATATCATTTACGAGACTGCTTAATTTTATTCTTTTAATTAAAAGTTTACTTAATCTCGATTACCATGTTTCTTGCTGGTATTATATATTACATGTAATAATGTAATACTATTGCATTCCTAGTCCATTAACATAAACAGGAGCGTTTTTAACATGTTTTCAATAATTTAAAAATTAGTTTATGCTTTAGAAAAATATTTTCCACCCTGCATATTTTCCAGGATTTAGATTCACCAGCTTTTTTCACCTGGTATGGAAAGGCTGCTGCAGATAATATTGGCAGGAAGGTTCTAATAACTGATTTACCACACTATTCACTCCCCTCCCCCAAAACCCCAGGGAAATTCACCAATCTTCAAAATAATTGAAGAAATAGGTACCATCAAAAAATCTGTTGAGTATTTTCTAACATTCAAAGTAGAAAATGTAGCTGCAGTAATTTGTTTTTTTATGGAACTGAATTAAGCATCTAAAGACCATAGCTTTCAATATTAATTTTACTTTATCTCTTTTCCCTGGAAGAACAGTTGGTAGCAAAGGGATGGTAGCAAAAATCAGGTGGATTTCTAATTAGTAAGTTATTTGTAGATAATAGGATCGTATTCCCCTCAAATAATCCAATCCATTAATTACAACCAAAAAACCCTGGCAAAATTGAAAGATTTTCAGTTTCATATTCTCAGTTTTCAAAAGCTGACAGTAATGTCAACTATTGCTGAAAAAAATTGTTCTAAAAGAGTAATAATTTAGTGGTTCAAAATATAATTGGATATTTGTAATAGGTCGGCAGTATGTGTTTGTCTCTTTTTCCTTCTTCAGAGAAAACTTATTTGCTTCACCTACCCTACATCCAACACAGGTGGAAAACTGCAATATTTAAGGATAAGTGAGCTGTAAATGCAGCTGCCACTAGTGAATAAAGCATACGTAGAATACTTCTGCATGTCATCCAGAAATTGTAATTGAGAACTGTGCCTCTCACAGTAAGGAAAATTCTACTCCTCCCTGTGGCCAAATGTAAATGCTCAATACACTCACAGAGGGAGTACATGCAAGTGCTGACAAAATCTGTCTATGTCTTCCTTTCTCATATGAAGTCAGGCATGCCATTACCTGGGAATATGCAGGTCTTTTCCTGAAACAGCAAAAGCCTCTTCTAATCCTGAAGTGTTATGAACTGTATTGGTTCTGAATGCATGCTAAAACCACTTTAAATAAAGTAATGCTGAAACATCCAATAGAAAATGTCACAGCACACAGCAGCAGTTAAGGAGTTAGAAGGAAAAAATGGCAAAAACCAAGCTTTGTTTACAGATCTTTCTGTAGTTAAATCTTTCCTTCTACTTTTGTTTTCTAGATCCAGATACAAGGAATCAAGTACTAGATATCACTTAACATATGAAAACATGCAAACAGACATATCAGATATGCTTGTTTGCTACTGCATGACAACACAACTTCTATCAACCTTGATTAGAGCTAGTATCAAGCAGCAGTTAAGCCAGCTCTGGTGTCTCAGTTTTAATAGTGTTTCCTACTGCTAGCTACAAGTGGCCATTGCTGAGGCTAGCAGAGAGAAAACCAGCACCAGCAACACTTCCGTTGTGCTTAGATCCAGATTCATCATCTGCTGAATTAGTGCTTCCAAAACTTTAGGTAAGAATCTAGAAGTTGCTTACATGTGGTTTGGTTTATTCTTGATTAATGTGATGTCTAAACTATCATTTCTGATTGTTTTGTAAAGTCAGGTTATTGCATCTTATTTAATAAATCATAGTTAAGGTAAGTGTGACTCAGTGTATTGTGCAAACCTGTATCTTCCTTTTAAGCCTACAGGCAGAGACGTTCTTATTTGCAACCTTTAAGAGCCATTTAGGGAGGTTTTTCAGCTGGCAAGCAAAAAAAAATAATGCTATATTTAATAAAACATCTGTAACCCACTATGCTCTCCACTCCTTAACATTGGAAAAATATATGACATTGAATAATGACGATGCCGCATGAGGGAAAGCCATCCCTTACCTTCACTCCCTATATATAAAAAATCACAGAAACCAAGTTAACTTCCAAGGGGAACAACATGTCCTCAGGTAATGAATTGCGATAACCTTTTCCTTTCAAACTGTCCCTTTACTAGAGGGCACATTCTTTTGATTCCTACTCAGTCTCCATATCTGTGCTGTAACAAGTGAACTCCAAGCATAGAAATCCAGTGATTTATTTTTTAAAAAAATTTCCCCAACCTCTCCCCCACATCCATGATTTCTACCAGGATCTGGCGCAACAATGGCAATACATCAAAAGCTAAACGATGGAAAACGACATAAAAGATGATGTCTTCTATGAACCAGAGTCGATAATAAGCACAGTAGGGTTGAATTTCAAATGCACTCCTCCGTTTGTAGGACTTCCAGGACAGGGCATCAGCACCAAGTTTTTAATACTGTAGACAAGGTGTCGTTTTTCTTTGTTCCCCCTGCTATATGTGGCAGTAGTCATTCACCAACAACCGAGCCATGCTTCGATCAAAATAATAAAAGCTTACAGTATTGGCCAGAAGATACAACACCCTATTCCTTTTTTCAAAGGCTGGAAAAGGCCGCAGGCAGCAGGGCTAAAAAGAAACAAAACACCACCCCGATTGGCAAGCAAAGCCATCCCGTTTCAACTCCCGGCGTCGCTAACCGAGGCCTCCGGGACTCCCAGCGAGCTGCTCTTCTTGCAACGGCCACCCCGGATAACCCCATCTGGGACGCCCTGCTGCCGGCACCTGGGGGGGGGAGGGAAGGAAAGAAAGAAGGAAAGCGAAAGAAAGAGAAAGAGAGAGAAAGAAAAGCCTCCTGCGCCTATTCACAGTTGGCAGCTGCAGCCACGCTCTTTCCCCTCCCTTGGAGGCTGGCGGGAGCAGCCCACTATGACTCAGTCATACCGTGACATCCCAGCCAAGGCAAGAAAGCGAAGCGAAGGGAGCTCAGCAATGGCTGGCTCTCCTCAGGCACGGCAACGGGCCTCCTAGCGGCTCCCGCTCGCTCAGTAAGTACTACTGTAGGAAGGCGGGGACACACACACACACACACACACACACACACACACAGAGGCCTGTAAGGCCGACCTAAAGCCGGAGCCGCCGTTGCCCCTTTAAGAGAGGCCGGACGCCTTGTGTTTAATGTATCAAATTGTGGCGGTCACGTGAGGGCCCTGGAGAAGGGGTTGAGGAGCAGCGCGGCGGCGGCGGCGGCAGCAGCAGCAAGCAAGGAGCAGCGCCAGCAGCCATCGTCGCCGTCGAAGGTCTTACCCGGAGCCGGAGGGGGGGGGGGCGGCGAATGGCTGGCGCGGATTGCGGCTAGGGTGGGCGCAAAGCCGGCCGGAAGGAGGGATTGAGAAATCCAAAGGAGAAAGGGGCCCGAGCTAGGACAGCCGCTTTCCCCGGACTGCGCGGCGAACCCTTCCCCTCCCCCCTCCTTTTTTTTTTTTTTTGTCCTTGCGCTTCTTGGAGGCTCCACGCTTGTTATTCACCGGAGTCGATTGATCGACCGTCGCGCGTTAAAGGGGCGCTGAGGAAGCGAGCAGCTGGGCTCGAATTGAGCTCCTGTTCCTTTAACCCAAACCGGCGGGGAGGAGGAGGGTGTTTAATCCTGCGTTGCGCCCTTGATCTTTTTAGTCATCTTTCCGCCCTTGAGTTTCCTTCGTGCTCCGGTTCTTCCTCTCTCGAACCCTTTCATAAGGCGCCTTCGCCATCCCGGGAGAAGCGGAGAGGAGGAGGAGGAGGGGGTGGTGGTGGTGAAGAGGCGAGCAGCATCTCTTGCCTGTTTCCGGCGCCTGCCTCCCCTTCTTCACCTTGATAGCGACCCCTTCGATCTGCTCAGCTTACTTGGTTTAATTGGGCCCATCCCCTCCCTACTTCGGACCTGCTTTGTATATTGCAAGTCTTAAGAGGGGAAGGAGGGTTAGGGTCTAATTGGTATCGGGGGGGGGGTGTTGGGAGAGAGAGGAAATCTTTGCGAAGCAGGCAGAGCTGCTTAGTTAGCTTTTAGATTCATCGCTCCTCAGCCTTGAACGGGGAAAAAAGATTTTTGAAAAATCCACCTAGGCTTCCGGGACTGGATCTTAAATCGATTAAATGGACCTGCTTTTTAATTTATCGCCCTATTTTCCTCTTCCGGAATTCCCATATTCTTTCTTGTCTTCCTGGCGTGCGGTAGTGTGGTGATAGTAGCCCCCCTCCCGGTTTAATTTCCCTTCTGTTGGGGCTAAAATCGTGGCTGGGCTTCCTGTTGTTTCTTTTTTTGTGTGACACAGGTCGGATCGCTTGGTCTGCTAGCTCATTCTGGTTGTGACTTGAGGGAGAGGTGCTGAAGAGAGGTGTAGATACAGATTTTTTTCTTTTTTCTTTACTTAAAAGGGGGACTGAAGGGGGGGGACCCAAAATGGCTGGAGATGATCGCAAGTAGGGGGTTTCTTTGATCTGATAATAAAAACTAAAAGAGACAGTAGCTGCAGCTATATAAACCCAATTTAGAACACTCCGCTTCTCCTTCCTGTATGCCTTTCTCTCTCGTTTTCCCCCATCGGGACTCACTTTGCAGGGTGGTGCCATTCACCAGCTCCCCCTCCCTTGTCTTTTGCATGTTTGTTTCTATATCTCTCCCCTAAATCCCACAAATTAAAAAATAAAACCAACTCAAAATGGCTGAGGACTGAGTAAGGTCCTCTTGGAATTGTACATTTCAGCAGTTCTCTTCTAGCTCTCTGTCTGTCTTCCTCTTCTCCCACCCCCTTGCAGGCTGGTTCCAAAAGGAGAAATAGCTTTCATGTCAGAAGGGAAAACAGAGAAGCAAAGGGGAAGAGGCGGGGTCTGGGCTTTTCATTAGCAGTTGAGAAATTCCTTTTCAGTTTGATCAAGGCATACTTGTTTTCCTTCCAGCCAGAGCAAAACCATCACTCTCCAAAAGGCTGAGGATTTTGGAGTTGGGAGTATTGTTTTCACCTTAGTCTTATGAAAGATTAGAAACGAGGCAAATCTTGAAAACAGAATTTCACAGAGTATTAGAATAGGTTGTTTTTTTCATTGAATTTGTCTCTTGATTATTAGTGTTCTTCAGAGTAGACATTTTTAAAGTATTTTTCTTCTCCTCATTCCTGTTTGTAAAAAGAGCGAAGAATGGGAGGGTCCTTTTGGCTCTAGGCTGGAATTTCATCTGGGTGATTGACCGTCTTCCTACTGCGATTGCACTGTCCCAAAGCCAAGGAAAAAAATATCCTTTTGCACCATTCAGCTGCATTAGAAAACTAGCTGCTCCTCCTGCCCTTTGCATATGGATTTATCTCCAGCTTTTTAATGATTCAATTAAAGACTCAAATTCTAATTTCTTCTGGAGGAAAAATAATTGAAAAGGGTGGCTTGAATTTAGTCACGAGGGATACAAATTCCTTTCAGATATTAAATGGTCAAAAAGTGGTAATTAGTATTTAATATAGGAGGTTTATATGGCATTTGGACTTCCTTCTGGATTTTGTATGGAGTTTTTTCAATTCTCGGTAAGTTTTACTTTTGCTTTTCAGAATCAGAAGTAAAAACCTTATAAGAATTAAGAAAGTTTGGCTTCAAACTTTAGAAGTATATATTCTGCAATTTTAGTACTGATTGTTAATTATATTTAATGCAAATGGGCTTGTTGGGAATATATTACTTTAAATTTTAGAAGATCCACATTAATTGCATTCTTAATTTTTTGATTCATTAGCAACTTAGTGGCCTTTCTGTTGCAAAAGTGGAAACTCATCATCATCTGCTTTAGTAGACCAAAAACTGACTGTTTAAAGAGATTAAAAAGAAAGTTCTGATCTGGGTGAGACATGGCTGAAAACTGGAAGAACTGTTTTGAAGAGGAACTTATATGTCCTATTTGTCTGCATGTCTTTGTGGAACCTGTCCAACTTCCTTGTAAGCACAATTTTTGTAGGGGATGCATAGGAGAGGCTTGGGCCAAAGAGTCGGGGCTAGTGCGTTGTCCTGAGTGTAATCAGGCCTACAACCAGAAGCCCAACCTTGAAAAGAACTTAAAATTGACCAACATTGTGGAGAAATTCAACTCTCTTAATTTGGAAAAGACTCCCTCAGTCTTACATTGTGTCTTCTGCCGCCGTGGGCCACCATTGCCTGCACAGAAGATCTGTCTAAGGTGTGAAGCTCCATGCTGTCAATCCCACGTTCAGACACATCTGCAACAGCCCTCTACAGCACGTGGGCACCTCCTGGTGGAGGCGGATGACGTCAGGGCTTGGAGTTGCCCCCAGCACAATGCTTACCGACTGTATCATTGCGAAGCTGAACAGGTTGCTGTTTGCCAGTTCTGTTGCTACTACAGTGGTGCACACCAAGGGCACTCAGTATGTGACGTGGAGATCCGACGCAATGAGATCAGGGTAAGTAGGAACATTGCTTCATACTTAAATGCAGCTTTCTTCTTGACTGCAAAATATAACTGGTGCAACCTCATTATTAACCAACGAGTTTTCTCAGATGGTGGATGGGAATTGCTGAGGAGGGGGTTCTGGAGCAGCCCCTACCGTTTCCCTTCTGCTGTGGTACATTATTGTGGGCAGCCTAGAATCCATCTTGCTGCCTGTTGAGATAGTGTAATGCTTTCAGTTAAGCTGGTGGATGTTGGCCCATAATGTTCAGTTTAAGTGGAATAGAGGAGGTTATTACTTTGATTTTTTAAAAAAAGCAAAATAAAAACTTCTCCTTAAATTACAAAGCTTTCTTTTGCCCTAACAACAAAAGGCCAGTTCAGTGCTTGGTGCTGTACCAAACAGCATCAAGGAATTAGTACTCCACTTTCAGCCAGTTTCTTAGCTGGCTAGTCCTCCCCAGTTCTTTGTTTACCTTCAGCTATGGTTTACTTTGTCCTTGTTTTGATCTGAGGCCAAAGAGGAACCATTGACATCAAATGATAAATAGTAATTGAAAGTGCAGCAAGAACTTTTTTCTTATTTTTCTTAATTACTCATCAGCTGGATCACTATTGTTTAGTAGCTTTGCTCCTTAATTCTGCTAAGAACAGGTTTATCTTCAATAAGAATAGTGACCCATTTTGCTCGAATGTACCTTTTTGGAATAATAAAATGATCCATTCTACCCAAACGTGACCTTTCTTAATAAATAAATAAATAAATAAATAATAGGTGTGGTTGTTTAGTTTTGGTTTTTTGCATTTTGTCTCCCCCCCCTTTTTTTTAAGGCCTACAGAATACGCTCTGCAGGTCCCTGTATATATTTATCCTGGTACTGTTCTCATATCTTAAAGGTGAAAAATAAGAAGTAGACAAAAGCTGACATTATCTTTTCAGACCTCCTTAGAAATCTGCCAGGGAAAACAGGCCTCTATAGCACAGGATGTTGGGGGAGGGGAAGGAGGGGATAAGGCAATGGGAATGTGTGTGGTGGGGAGGTGTCTTTCAATGAAACTAGTAACTGAAACAATAAGATATAAAATGGGGGGGGAGCGGTAGCAATAGTATTATACCTTTTCTTTTCTGTAAAAAAACCAATTATTTAAATGTCATTACCCTGCAGATCTCAGAATAGTAGGAAATTTAAAGTTGTGGACTATTTTATGCTATTAGAGATAGGCGTAGGTATATTAGCATATATAAAATTCTATGCAGGACAGACTCTTCTCAGTAGTATAGCAAATGAAGCTGTAGAATTTTCAACAATTTCCCTTACTTTCAAAATAAAATGCCCATTACAGTACTCTTTGGTCACACCAGAAACCATTTCCTCAGACTCAACTGTCTTTTCTGCTCTTATTCAGAAATGGGATGCACAAAAAGCCCAATGGTCCTAAAGGTTGAAAGTACAGTACTAAAATCTGGTTTTAATTCGAAGCAAAGACTTTATTACATCAAAGTCTTACTTTGTTAGACTTGTTGTCAAATCACCATTCTTTTTCCCCTCCTACTTTCTGGCTAACTTCCTAGAAAGGAATAATGTACCATATGAACTCAAACCTCTCTCCTACACTGACTTCATGCTATTAAGATAGATATGAGATGGGCTCTTCTCATTCATCCAAAAGGAACAAAAGATATTCCCCAAAGAAGCCATCATTTAGTAGTGGAGCAAGGGAATGTAACTGGAAGAACTTAAACAGCTTCAAATTAATATTTTGTACCTTGACAATACAGTAAAGGTGCGATAGTCAATGTGATATTCTGTATTCTTTTTGCCTTCATCCCTTTAAATTCTAGCCAGCCTGGCCATGAACATATACTTTGGACTGTAGTTGCTTTAATTCCTGACATCTCAGTGGTTTCTGATATGCTGAAATTTCAGGGGTCTTTGGGGTGGTGGTGTTTCTATACATGGAAAATTTATTGGACTACAGTCATAAGATCACCTAAAATAGTTTAACTAGCTTTTTGCAACATTAAAATGGCTATGATAGACTTTTCCTCTGTGTCATCATTTCCCTTCATGCATGTTTATCTATGAAATGAAGTGGTAATCTGTACTGGTGATCATGAGGCTGAAACCAGGGAGTGGTGTTTATTCTGGATTAATACTGAATTTGAGGGTGTGATCTTGAGTATGTGGCAAAAGTCAGACTGAGGAACTGCTGTGTGACAACACCTGCATGTAAAGACAGGCTGGCTGGGCCCTGTCTTCTCTTTTTGATCTGATCCAGTTACTTCAAAATCTGCACAAACAGGTCCACAGATTCCTTTCAAGCATCATTGTGTAGGATAAATATTTAATAATAAATGAACAGCAGTGGCTATAAAACAGACAACTTGTGTATATTCCAGTGTTGCCAAAATGACTCATCGTTTAGCTGCTAAAATGGGGGAGTGAATAAGTCATTACTAAAATTGCTTTTTTATTATTTTCCTGTTGGATAACTAATCTTGTGGTTGGGATAAGGAAGGAATGTTGAATCAAATAGAAAATATATCCTTTTCCTAAATCCTAGGACAGGTTTGGCAAATGACTGATGAACTGAGTCTGGTAAATCCCACTAACAGTTAAATTCAGAGCTTGCTTTTTGATAATGAGTCATTTTCTGGAATTTTTAGTTATGCCCACACCCAACTTTTTCTAGAAACTTACCTTGTGTCCTTCATTACCTTCCATCATATAATGTGGTACTCTATATTTATTTTGGACCTTACTGGTGATAGTCAGGCTGCACATGAAGTGAATTAGTAAAAAGTCATCCCAGATTGTCTGGTAGTATTTCCCTGAATAAGCAGACATTGTCTGGAAATCAGCTGAACTCTGTGTCCTTGTTTGGGCTGGGCAATTCTTGGTTTTGACTTTGGTGTATAGTAATGAACAAAACCACTACATGTTGAGTTTAGTTTATTGTTGGGGAAATGTTTTTGCTTCTCTTAGCCCTGCTCAACTTAGCACTTTTCATGGGAGAATATTTTGAAAGCTACTGTGATTTATCATTAGTCTTTTTAAACATACATAATCCTATCTAGCCTATCTGAACCATTTCTCATTTAAAGTTCTGAGGATGTGTTTAACTGAAGTTAACTTTATAGTTTTATTTGTAAGTTTTCCAAGGATGTGAGCTGCTCAGCAAACTCCTGCTGGCAAGATAAGTGGTCGTCCATTTGTCTTGTTATACTGTTTTGCTTATATGGATTGAGTCACGTATGTGTAAATACAGCACTTAATTTTGTCCTTTTGATGAGTGCATATTTTGCTCCATTTTTTTCTTGCAATGCTAAATTTTAAACTATAAGTGAAATGAAACAGTGACCTGCTACTTTTAGAGATGTTGTGTGTGTACCATCCATATTTTGGTCACATATTCAATCAATAGCCATCAGTAACAGATGTAGTCTACATCTCTTCCTGTCTCTGAATAAGTTTCTTTCCAGTGTTCTTCATTAAAGAATACCGGTCTTCCCATGGTGTCCTTCATGTGTCTCCTTGACTAATATCCTGGAATATTCTTCATCTCAGCCATTGTCTAACTTCCTTTTCTAACAATTTTAAAATGTCCATATATGCAGTCATGGGCATCTCTTTCTCTTTTGTACGTTAACACAGATTGCATAGTTTTCTCAATGCCCATGCACTAGGCTTTAAAAAAGAATCATTGCAGTAGAAGTAAAGAAAATGAATTAAACAGGAATATGGAGATATTATGAATGAAATGGGAAAAGTTTTGGAAAAAGTGAAGTTTATAATAATACAAATAAAGCCTGTCTCTTACAATTCAGTAGGGGATTTGTTGGAATGAATTAAGGATGTTGGGTTTGTTTCTACAATGGACATGCTTGTACATTTTTAATCACCCATAGGTAGTTTTGATTAAAACAATTTTTCCAGTCCTGAGGGTAGATAAGGCAAGAAAGAGATGTAAGATTTTAAACATTATTAAAATTAAGACATTTGTTTCTAAGAAACAATATTTATTGTGGGTTGATTAGGAGTTGTTTCATGGTATATGCCACACTCATGAGCTCTCTGAGAAATATATAAAATTGAAAAAGAAAGCTAGTATTTAAAAATGTATTGGATAAAAAAACTAATTATCTTCTCCATGAGTCTGTCCAAAATATTTATACACCTGGGCAACCACACGTTCCTTTCAGATTTATTAAAGTTACTGTGTTTTCCTGAATATAAGACCCTTATATTTTTTTGAACCCTGAAATAAGCACTTGGCCTTATTGTCATGTGCTCAAAAGCCTGACTTGGCTAATTATCAGGGGATATCTTATTTTGGGGAAAACAGGGTAAATATATGAAGTTCGTGCAACAAGATTTGTCATATCAAATATGAAGTAATTTTTAGTTTCCATGGATTAGTTTTTTCCTTTATAAGTGACTTTAGAGCATTAAAATTAGGGATGGGTAAAAGAAATAAATGTGTGATTAATTTAAGAACTCTTAGTAAAAATTGCAGTGAATTAGCCTGCTTGGAACTAGCAGGCAGTCATTTCATGTGTTTTCATGAGCAGCAAATTTGGTATTTTTAAGAATCAATACAAAAGCAAATTGTATTGTTTTATATTTTCTTAAGTTCTACAACGTTCCAGAAGTTGTGAATTCTTAATTTGCAAAAGAGCTAAATATTAGCAGATAGCTTGGTTTTGCCCTCTTAATAAAAAATAAAATCTTCAGAAACCAGAACGCACATCTGAACCCCTTTATGCTTGTTATCTTTTAATGTTACTGTTATTTTTTGTTGCTAAAAAGTTTCATTAGTTTCT
The DNA here is from genome assembly GCA_032468135.1 of Calamaria suluensis. Classification (NCBI taxonomy): domain Eukaryota; kingdom Metazoa; phylum Chordata; class Lepidosauria; order Squamata; family Calamariidae; genus Calamaria; species Calamaria suluensis. The sequence goes on from JANHFP010007179.1 coordinate 166,389, forward strand.
TTTATTTTTAACTTAAAAGTACGTTTTTGAGACAATAAATCAGGTCATAGCATTTCCTTATTGATTTGATTTCTTTGACTATCCACCTTGCCATAGCAAAACGTAAAAGAGCTCTTAAAAACAAATACAGGCTAGAACAGTATAAAATAAACAGCTTGAAATTTTCCCTTATTCTGCATATATATATATATAAAATATATATATGATAGATAGTCTTCTGTAACATGTTTTAAGATGAGAGGCATTGAAAAATGCTGTGTCAGTCGTGTGGATGTCTTTTCTAACTTAGTCCTTAGCCCATATTTTAAATTTTTGTTTTAAAATGCAATTCACCATCATCTGTTTTTTATGTGATATGGCTTATATCACAGTGATATAAGGTTTATATCACTGCGAACATAGATTTTCTTGCAGAAGGGATACTCTGTTCTGCCTACCAAATATGAAAGAAAGACTCTTCAGACTTTGAAACATCCTGAATTGCATCTGATTGTATTCCATATCGGCATTAAATGAAAAAAGTGGTGTGATTCATGTTCATTTAAAACAGAGTTTGTCCAAAGCAAATAGATTTTTATAAGGGAAGAATACTCAGAGTATCTTCAGGATTTAATTCTAACGATAATATAGCAAATGGACAAAGGAAACAAGGGGGAAAGATTGCCTGAACCCTCAGTATGGCCTAGTCTGGCTTGCTTTGCCTGTGGAGGAATGGAGCACTTAGTTTATGTCTTGCAAATTGGCTTTTCTTGCTCTCATCAAATGCTTCTTCCCCCATTTGGCTGCATTGCCAGTAGCTCGCTCTGTTGTGTGTGTGTGTGTGTCACAGAAGATGGCCTTTGTGCCAGAGTACATTCTGACAGGAATTTCGTTACCTGGCCCCAAAGAGGCCCAATGCTTTTTGTGTGTGTCTGTGTGTGTTGAAAAAGGCAGTTACAACAGCTCCACCCAAACCGCATGCAGGAACCAGCATGTGAGAGAAAACAAAATGGTTAAGAGTGTCGCTCTGAAGCCTTCTTTCGTCAGGAGATGTGTTGAAGTGTCGTTTAAAAATCATTCAGCATAAAGGGTATTATGGCCTAAGCATGATTTAACACAGTCATCCTTTTCTTCCCCCTCTTCCCCAGCCACCTTCTGTCTTCATCTTTCTTTTTGTGGGTGAAAATGCTTATAAGGTCACAGTTATAATTTTGCACAGGCAAGCTGTCTCTGGGTGGCCTGTAAAACATGTTGCTGTCTGTTTTTCCAGCTCCATTTTCTGCTCTGCCTATCACTTTAAATGTGATGTGAGGCTGCAGTCCTTCTTCTCCACAGTGTCCCCTCCCCCCCTCCCCCGCC
>JANHFP010007179.1:252633-263986 GCA_032468135.1 Calamaria suluensis
TGTTGTTACAAGTTATTCTTTGCACAATAAAGCGTTACAGTTCACGTGCGTCTAGTCTATCTACCAACACTTCAAAAATAATAATAATAAATAAAGTATGCCTACTGGTGCACTCTCTCTCTCTCTCTCTCTCCCCCCCCCTCTCTTTCTTTCTTCATGGGATCTTAACATATTAAGTTGTTAGATAGGGCAGGTTCAATATTCTGGCAGGCCCCAAATGGGATCCAGGGAGCCTCCTCTGAATCTTACCACATTTCTAGAATTATTGTAATAGGTGACGCAGTTTAAGTAATTCAGTTTGAATTACTGAACAAATTAAGTCACATTCAAAAATCCTTAGTACACCATAGGAAGGCAAGATATTGTTTAAGGAAGTTATAACAGCAGCAAGTTACACAAACAGTAAGTAAATCATCACCTAAGAGAATCTCATAAAGGAACTATCCCACGTACATATATACAAAAGGATGTGGTTTTGGCCACAGTTACTTCAGAATGTTCTACCAACTCCAGAAGTACTTACTTCCAAGTAAATATGCACTGGAAGGGCAAGGCATCTAGCCCACAGCATGATGCACCTTTAAGACAATCAAACAAAACATCTAATCTGTATCCTCAACGTTCAAGCTGTATAAACAAATGAAAAACAACTTGCTTTCCTATTTGAACTATGAGTCAGCTTAGTTTAACTTCCTCAAGTTACAATGTTAAACAACAGCTTGAAGTTCTCCTAGCACTGAAAACACTAACTTAAGGCTGATCCTCACCCTTATAATTGTCACAGTGCCCCCATGGTCAAGTGATCAAATTTGGTTGCTTGGCCACTGGCATGTATTTATGACGGTTGGTGTGTCCTGGGGCAACATGATCTCCATTTGCAACCTCCCTAGCTGGCTTTCAGTAAGTAAAGTCAATGGAGGTAAGCTGAATTTGCTGAACAATTATGTGATTCATTTAACAACCACTGGAAAAAAAAAAGATCATACAATAGTGTGGCTCACTTTAACAACTGCCTCACTTAGTAACAGAAGTACAATTCCCAACTGGTCACAAGTTGAGGACTTCCTGTAATAGTAGTTTGAAATAGACAGCTGATATGCTGCTGAACATTCTGGTAAGAGAGAGTTAGGAGCCTATTTCAAATAAGGTATTTTTCTTTAAAGCTCATAAATAAAGAAGTCATTTTAAAACCCTGGTTTCATGGCCAAGAAGAATATAGTCATACATATTTCAAAATACAAGGACTGTATAATAAAAACCTTAAAAGGCAATTTTCAGCAAAGGAAACAAGACAAAATAGCAGACGTAGATACTAATCAAAAAGAAGGTTTTATTATTTTTCTTTTAAATTTAGCATCCCCCCCCGTACTGTTCTAGATCACATGTATAAATTGTAAAGAAAATGGCTTTTTATAGTTTCACATCATTGTTTTGCTTGATAGTGTGCCATTAGGAGTGGCCATTTGTGATCCCTACAAAAAAAATCCAGATTTCTCTGCTCTAGTGTCTGCACCCCTCATCAGATACCTGGCTTACTGGGTCATTATCAGGAAAATTACTGCATTTATTTTGCAATCCTGAAATATATTTCACACATAACGCCTCCAGCCTGAGGAAACCTGTCATTTTGTTGAGGCTCCCTCCCCTCCCCTTCCAGCAGCGCAAAAAAAATATTGTTTCATAAATTGTGGTTGTTCTCATTTACAGAAGGGTTGCTATTAAAAAAGGAAATAGATACACAAGAATCATGAGCTGCTATCTGAGATGATAAAGGGAAGTTGTTTTATGTTGATTTCTGCTTTGACATGCACGGCAAATAGAATAAGGTGACCATCCGTCCTGGTTTTGGCGGGACAGACACACTTTTTAGCCACATGTCCCACGTCCTGCGGCGTTGCTAAAAAGTCCCTTTTTTTCTCTGCTGGGAGTGGAAGGGAGGTGGAAGGGAGGCCAACGCACGCGTGCACACCGGCTGACAGGAAGCCCTATCCATTTCTGGGCTTCTTTGTCTTTCCTTCCTTCCTTCCTTCCTTCCTTCCTTCCTTCCTTCCTTCCTTCCTTCTTTCCTCCCCCCACCCGTCGATAGTGTCCCGCCTGACCAGATTCAAAATCTGGTCATCTTAAAATAGAAGAGTGTTAAACAACAAATGGACTTGATTAACAAAAAATATGATCAAGTGTGTGATGGACCAATAAATCTACCACAGGCAGTATTACAATAATATAATATTAGAACTGAGCCAAAAATTTCCATTGATAAACAAAGTAGTTGTTAAGTGAATTTTGCCCCATTTTATGACCTTTTTCATCACGGTTATCAAGTGAATCACTGCAGTTGTTAGGTGAATTATGCATTCATTAAGCAAATCTGGCTTCAGCCATTGACTTTGCTTGTCAGAAGCCAGCTGGAAAAGTGACAAATGGTGATCACATGTTTAATGTGTTATTGAAAGGAAATTCAGTTATTGTTGATGTAATGTTCGTAAGATCATAATGTTATCCACTCAGTCATGTCTGGAAGCAAAGTCAGGTCACTCCAAGTCTTCCAATCTTGCACTACTTCTTGAGTTCTCAGGTTTTCTATGCTCTGGCTGATGTCAGCTTTGATGGTGTCCAGCCACCTGTTCTTTGGCAGCCTGGTTTTTGTGGCTGTCATTTTAAGAATGATACTCAACTTGTGGAATTTATTGTATGTGTTGGTTGGCCAAAAGCTGCAATAAAAATACATTCATGCTTCAACCAAAGAGAACAAAAAGAAACCCAACTTCCTTACTTCCCAATATTTACTTCAGATTTTCAAAAATTACATAGTAATTTTATAGTAACATAGTAAGTACATACCTAAGACCAAGTTAAATCAAAATCTGTAGTTGGACAGTGCTTTTTACCATAGAGAGGTGGACAAATTTTAGATTTGTCAAAATGTTTTAAGGTGCGCGTTAGACTAAGTAAATTAGAAAGATGAAAAAAAATCCTCTTCCACAGTGAGATATTCCAGACTGAATGCAGAGATTCATCACAGTTAAATCCAAGTATTAAAAAAAAACATTTTTTCTTTCTTTCTTATATCTGATGACAGACATACTGCAGTATATGTCCACATAATGCATACTTATTTGACAGAATTCACTGTAATGAGGTCATTAAGGGGTGGGCTTCAAAAAGTTTAGCAAGGGGTTCTCTGTTCAGTTGCTGGGTGGGCATGGCCATGGTAGGTGTGGCTTAGTCAGCCTCTTGCATCATGGCTGGGGGGGGGGTGTTGCCCTTGCCGGGCTCCAGAGGCTTCCCTTGAGCCTCTAGGAGAGCAGAAACAGCCTTCCCAGGCTCTGGAGGCCCTCTGGGGGGCCTTCCTGAAGTTCCTATATTTATTTATTATTTTATTTATTGTTTGCATTTCTATACCGCCCCTCTCCGTAGACTCGGGGTGGTTTACAGCCAATTTAAAACAATTGTATACAAAATTTAAAATTTATATATTATATGGCTTATTAGAATCAATTAAAATACCGCTAAAACCCTTAATTTAAAACTGAAATCATGGGATGATTACAAATGGATGAGAACAGTAGGACAGGGACCCCATTTAAAATCCCCCATGGTCACGCCAGGCCGGCCTGCCGGAAGAGCCAGGTCTTTAGCTCCCGACGAAATATTGTATTATTGTATTATTGCTACAATATAGGACCGCATTGTGTCTGGTCCCTTTTTTGTTCTCTACCAGTACTGCTTCAAGCATCTACTCATCTATCCTGGAGACACGAAATAGCTGCTCAGGATTATCAGGTGTAGAAAAACCATTTAGCACCAATCCTTTTTAGCACCTGTTTGCATCTGTATATCAGAGGTATTTACTTGACACCCTACCCCCATTGTTGGAGAAAAACCCAAACATTCACCTGGAAACCTTGGTGAATCCATGTTGGAAAACAATCACTTTACATCCATCAACCAATATTCTGCCCTGCAATGGCCTTTATACCCAAAGCAATTATGTTTTTACTTCCTCCTTTACATTTTGAGTGGGTCCCTTGATTATGTAACTGCAGTAGAGGCAATAGGTGCACTTTTAAAATAAAGATAAAATCACCTTCAAGACAAACTTAACTCTGAGTAACAGATGCATGTGTGTCAGCTTTCTTGGGAACGTACATAAATGGTTTATTTCTGCCTTCTAATTTCTCAATCTTATAGAGTTAGGTGGCCTCTAAACTGAATGAGTGACTGAATTCCTAATGTTCCCTAGTAATCTCTCACATAAGTACTAATCAGAACCTACCTCCTCAACTTCTAAATCCAGATAGGTGCTCCCCTTTACTGAGGATAGTAATGACAAAGTATAGTTCACTGGATATTACTGGATTATAAATGACATTGTCCCTCACTACTGGTCATAGTAAGAACATCTCAAAAATAAAGATAACATTCAGAAAGTTGCAAAGACCATAAAAAGGCCCTTAATTCCTAGGAAATTGTATTATTTATGAATATTCTCAAGATACAGAGAATACAGGGGAATGTGCCTGGTTTATTAAAAAAATTAAGCAGAGTTTTAATTGCAAGGAGAAGTATATTTAGATGTCATCAATTTATATGCATAGAACCTTATGAATATGGAAACCTATTTAAGGGAGCTTTTCAAGATGCCTCATCAACTAAGAAAAAATATGCAGGAGTATTAATTAGCAACTATCTGCTTTCCTGTTTTGTGTGTGTGTGTGTGTGTGTGTGTACATGCATATTTCAATTGTTTATTTTTGCTGATATTTTAAATAAAGGGATTTATTTTATTTAAAATATCAGCAAAGATAAACAATTGAAACATATAATGACACAATGTTGCCGTATAATTATTGCCTGGATAGTCTCTGGTGATGAGCTGAAGGGCAAAAGGGGGCTACAAAGTTGCTCCCTCCCCATGTTTGGCTAATTAGGTATCTCTACAAATATGTACATGTATGTATATGTATATATTGCATATATATATTACTTACACGCATAACACACACACACACACACATATATAGTATATATTACATAAAATTTATTTGCTTTTCTTGTGAAAAGAATTTCTTATGGTATAATTCTATGATTTACTCCACTGAGTTGGAAATTCAAAAGATTTCCTGTACCAATGGGGTTTAAATACAGCAAGATTGTAGATCTTTTGTAGCCCATGTGATCTGCAGATATTTCAGTAACGTCTAGTTTCTCGGTTATTTATTCCCTATAATGTCAGTGGAACTTATTTCCTAACAAGGGTGCATAGGATTACATCCTTGGAGCACAAACATTTACACGTTTAGTTAGAAATTGTACCCTAGGCTATGTAATAAAACCGGACATCATTGGTAATTTATTTACTATTTCTTTCTATATTTAATTTAATATGCTGCACTTTAGAATGAAAGTGGTGGATTTCAGATAGGCCAGCCAGCCAATGTTCTGCCCTAATGAAATGTAATTAGGTTCCTTACATGCATATTTTCCAGTGATCCTTAAAGTTTCTCATCTCAATACTTTCTGAAGTCAGTCTTGAATGCAGCAGAAGGATTCAGCTTACAACCAGTGGTAATAGGATAGTTGCCTGAGACTTTCTAGCTGGTGTAAAATTGTGGCAGCTGCTGGGCCTATATATCTGAAGACTGTGAGGTAGGTAGGAGAAGGGTGATGCTGTCCAAAATGTGGGAGTAAGAAGCTAAATGAGAGGCTATCCTTTCCCACCAGCAAAACCGAAACCATGGCAAAAAATGTAAAATCTTCTGAAGTTTAATCATCCTGTGGCTTTACCTCAAAGGAACAGCCCTAGAGGAAAATTTCCTTTCCTGAATATTTTTTTTGGCAATTAACAACCAAAAATATCTTTTTCTGGAGCTACAGAAAAAAAAAATTGGAAGTCTTTTTTTCCGCGCTCTAAAAATTGCTATCTTCCTAGCAACCCATCATCTTTAAACATTTATTTAATAAGCATTGTTTAAACCGTGTCTTAGTATGACTTACTAGAGAGTAATCGCAGCCAGCGTTTCTTTTGGGAACACCCCATCTTGCAAAGAAGACAAATATATCCATTCAAGGTTTCAAAGAAGCCACTTTCAGATATTGAAGTGCTTAATCATAACCAAAAAAAATTTAAAAATCTCACTCTGATATTTAGCAAGACAGTCTCAAAAATATTAGATACAGTTTAAGTACCTTGAAGTTTTAAAATGAGCACTTCTAAGTTTTAAAAATAGCTCCAACTGGCCTTCCTGCACATAGGCCCAATCAGCTTTGGTAAGAATCTGTCAATCTTGCATTCTAGAACAGGGGTTTCCAACCTTGGCAACTTTAAGGTCCACAAGTCTTAAAGTTGCCAAGGTTAGAGATCCCTGTTCTAGAAACTCAGAGATGTCCAGGGAAAATCAACAGCAGTAACTGAATGGGAAAACTTACTATTCACTGCTGCTTTTGTTTCCAAACTCAAATGGTTTCTCAGGGCTGCACATTTTGATTGCACATGCCAGGAATACCACCGGGGTAGGAGGACTCAGCTCGAGGATGGTAAAAACGAGTTCGCTGACATCATCCGGTCATTGCTACTGGATCACGCGAACCAGTCCGAACCAGGAACAAACCACCACTGGTTCCACTTACCTTTACTACTGGTTTGCAACAGGAGCGCGCATGCACACTTGCTTCAGTTGCACATGTGCTTCTGCACATACTCAGATTGTCCATTATGACTTCTGGGTGGGTGCGCGGAGCCTTCAATCAGTTTTATTATGGGTTCGCAAGAACCAGACCGAACCGGGAGCAACCCACCATTGCTTAGGAGGGTTTTTATGGGTACTTACTCAGTGTAACTCAGTCTATATCCTCATCATTCCCATTAGTTTACGTTTTGATTTATTCCAAAGTATACACTTGGATATTCACCTGTTGAACTAAATAGGGTTATGTCAGTCATTCTCACCTATCCAGATTATTTTAGAATTTTTCAGTCTGTGTCCTACTGTATACGTTCAAGGTCTGTGATGGCAAACCTATGGCACGGGTGCCACTGGTGGCACATGAAGCCCTATCGGTGGGGACGCGAGCGTTGCCCTAGTTCAGCTCTGATACTCATGAGGGCGTTCGCCAGCTGATCTTTGGCCTTCTGGTCCCACCAGAAGTCAGGAAAGAGACTGTTTCCAGCCTCTGGAGGGCCTGGAGGTGTGGGAAAGGCCCATTTTTTCACTCTCTCCAGGCTCCAGAGCCTTTCTAGGGAGGGTGGGGCGAATTGAATTATGGGGGCGGGCACGTGAACGTGCAACTCCCCCAGGCACACACACCCACACTTTTGGCACCCGATGGCAAAAAGGTTAACCACCACTGTTCTAGGTTTTATTTATAGGAGAGAATACCTTATATAGGAGCAACAAATAGAACTGTATTTATACCAAAATGTGATACATTATATACTGGCTGTATTCACACAACTTGCTAAACTATAAGCATTGGCTTATAAGCTAAAGGTAGTCTTCGACTAACAGCAGTTCATTTAGTGACCATTTGAAGTTACAGTGGCACTAAAAAAAGTGACTTATGACCACACTCCTACGACTGTGGCAGCATGTCATGGTCACATGATTAACATTTGGATGCTTAAAAACTGGTTCATATTGATGGCCGTTGCAGTGTCCAGGGGTCATAGGATCACCTTTTGTAGCCTTCTGACAAAGACAATGGGGAAGCCAGATTCACTTAACAATCATATTAGTAATTTAACAACTTCAGTGATTCACTTAACAAACGTGGCAAGAAAAGTTGTAAAATGGGACAAAGTTCACTTAACAAATTTAAATCTCAGTTTAAGATAAAGTTTGGACTCAATTGTGGTTCTAAGTTGAGGACTACCTATGTCGTCTGTATCTTAAGGAATACACTAATGAATGCACTAAGCACACCATTGTGTGCCTTAATATGTTGTATGAATCCAGCCACTGAGTTTAAACAATACACAATGTATGTTTAATCATATCTGGATATTTTTTTTATCAATACACTTTCTTTACAACATACTTTCCTACATTCTCAATGTGACCGAAATCACTAGATATTAAACTGCAGAATAAAATCAGTTTCTCCTATCTGTAAGAGGGAAAAATTTGCACGCTGCACATATCCACTGGCATCTGGAATGATGGCATGTTCAGGTTGAAATTCTCAGGTAGGGTTCTTCACCCCTTTGTTTCCTTATTATGGGTATTGCAATGTATGTGCCCAGATGAATGGGGTTGGAGCATTTATCTGGATTTTTGAAACAATAGAGAGTTTTAAGGGTCCTTGATCTATTTTTTCCTATTGATTGTGGTAAGGGTTCTCTTTCATCAAAATTCACAACCATAAAAGGTTTCTACTTGTGTACATGAATCAGAAATTTCAAATTTGGATTCTCATGCTTGAGATTTATATACCATTTATATACTGTTTCTCCAAATTAACCAAGTCTCTTGAGGAATGACGTTCTCACCCATTCTCCATTGATTCTGTCGGAATTATGTTATCAATAGTATTTTTCTTGGTAATAAAACCAGATATCATTTTAAAGTCTTATTTCTGAGGTTTGTGTTCCATTGAAGCTCAGGACTTTCCCCCCATCACTTATATTCTACCAGCTTTGTCTCATGGCATTAGCAGCATAACTTCAGCGCATAAATCCGTATGGTGCAGCAATGCAAGATTTTGGTTTCCTGTCATTTTGCCATTCAAAATGGTATCTTATTGTATCTCTGTCCTGCAAAAGTAAGTCAAGCATAGGATCACTCTGATGGCAAATGCATAGTGGCAAATTCTTGACCAGGGACTTCCTGACTCCAGAACATTGCACCAGTTCTCAAAACAAAAATAACTCTTCAATGATTATAGAAGTATTGATGTGGTTGCCTTTTGGGCGAGGCAGATTTTTTTTTTTACACTGCAGTGTATTCTGCTGTTGAACATCTGGGTACCACATGTATGAGCATGAATTCAGTAACATGGTCAAACTTTAGCAGAAGTCTGAATACCACATGCAGAAATCAATTCATTTGCAGACAGGATGGTGGGTATTATGCATGCATGAGAAAGCCCAAACATGGCATTTGCGCTTTTTACAGCTTAGTTCTCATTGATATTTTTTTAAAATATAAGGAACAATCGCAGTCATATTCCTATTAGTAATGATTGAATTAGGTACTTTGAAAGTAGTTGAATAGCACTCATTAAAGTAGAAATTCCAAAGGGCAATTATGCATAGTTCTTAGTAATATAGATTCATTTTCATATTCTGGTTATGTTTCCCTCCGCCTCCTCTAATCTTTGTCACTTAACTTTTATCTTAGAGGGGCCATGCCAGGGGTGAAATCCAGCAGGTTCTGACAGGTTCTGGAGAACCGCTAGCGGAAATTTTGAGCAGTTCGGAGAAACAGCAAATACCACCTCTGGCTGGCCCCAGAGTATGGTGGGAATGGAGATTTTGCAAAATAATTTCCCCAAAAGTGGGGTGCAAATGGAGACTTTGCAGTATCCTTCCCCTGCCACGCTTGCCAAGCCACACCACGCCCATGAAGCCACGCCAAAAGAACCATAGTAAAAAAAATTGGATTTCACCAATGGATCATGCTGTTATTAAGCTTCATTCCTGTTACTTTCTTGATCAGCCCAATCACTCCCAGAGTACGCATTCAAAGAGCAAAACTTTGGGAGAAGTTGTATAGGTGGTTAAAATAAAAAAAGATAATACAAGGTGAAGATATGTAAGATAAAATCAACCAATAATTAGATGAATAGTAAGATATTATAGTTGTTAAAATAGAATGAAATATCAACCTAATATTAGTTTAAAATGTAGTAGTTAATGTATTTGTTATGTACGTTAAATGTTTTACTATGTTTGTGTTTTATGTCTTATGTTTGAACAATGTTAGAAATTATGATTAAGAATAGACAAATATTACAAACATAAGGTTTTTAAATTGTAAAAATAATAAAGACTATTTTAAAAAAAAAACAAAGAGCAAAACTTTAATTCAGCCAATGAGGAACTGGCTCTCACATTGTCATGCAAACAAAGAACATTAGTATTGTCTGTGTAATTTGTTCCAAATGTAAACATCTAATGTTCTCACGATGCAGAGTTTGGATTATGAAGAGTGTTGGTTCGGTATATTGGCGCTTCGTATTATTGGCTTTCCTGATTCTTTCATGTTGCATCCTGCTCTTCCTTCCCTTCGTGCTGGACATGTGGCTGCAGGCTGATACAATGAAGCCTGGCTCTCTTGCTAGGAGTATGTGGAGAACTTCCTTCCTAAAGCCTCTGTGAGGATGCTTATTAAAGGGACACCCTCTGCTTTAGAAAGAGCTGACAAAGCCAGAGGATCTCTGCAGGACAAAAGCCTGCTTGTTCTTCTTAACACACACAGAAGACAGCGAGTTCAGACTAGCCTGCTTTTGGGGAAAGTCTACAGGAAAGGACAGTTGGTGACAGTTGGATTGAAATTCTTCATGGAATTTAATGTTGTTGGAGAAATGTGGGTATGGGGAGAGGTTTCTAAAAAAAAAAAAAAAAAAAAAAGAGCCAGCCAAGTCTTCCACTGTAGAAGCTCATGACAATTGAGCCCACAGCTATGAATCCGTCAGCTGTAGGCTGAACAATTTCTCTCTTTTGCCACTTCCCTCCCCAACTCCCCGGCTGCATCCTTTGTGACATCCGGGCCAGGAGGTGAACTTCCTGGTTGCCGTAGAAACCGAGATGAAGGCCAGATTCAAACAAAGCGAACCCAAAAGTGCCTCTTTGTCTGTTGGTGGCTGAGCGAGCTCCTCCATCCAAGTAATCCTCTCTTCTTTCCCCCCCACCCCCTCTTGGTTGTTTAGATCTCTGTGTATAAAGTGTCAGATGGATCTTCTCCGCGCAAGGGAGGGGCAGGCAGGGCAAGGCTCTTGAGGGACGCTGCCTACGGCAAATGTAACCATGTCATTAGCTCTGCCATAATCAATTAAAATGGATTTGAAAGAGTTAAACACATTTTCTTTCCTTTAAAGGGATAATTGATTTCAGTTGCATGGTCTGGGATTTTATTTTTTTTTGTTCCGCAATAGGATTAGCATAGTGTTGTACCAATATTTTTACCACACTTCACTGTCTAAAGAGGGGTGGGGTGGAAGCAGTTTTTTGTGCAAAGAAATCCAGGACTTTGCTGGGCCTCAGCTTCAAAATCCAAATCATGCTTCAGAGCACACTGGCACACAAGCACAACACCTGCCGACACTCTTAAGAGGAGCCATTGCTGCAATCAGAATAGAGCTGGAAGGAACCTTGGAGGTCCTCTAGAGCAGGGGTCTCCAACCTTGGCAACTT
>JANHFP010007179.1:317965-328696 GCA_032468135.1 Calamaria suluensis
AGTTGAAGTCCACAAGTCTTAAAGTTGCCAAGGTTGGAGACCCCTGTTCTGGAGGACTAAACCATGGCATTGAGAGGGTGTGTGTATTCTTGTATCCTTGGAACTGCAGGTTGCACGCTTTTGTTGTAAGAGACAAATTTAATGTGGGATTACGAGAATTTATGTTGGTGCAATAGAAGCCCATGGCCTCCGTAGTACTGCTACTCAGTTCTTTTCACCTCTTCTTGTAAAGGTTAATCCTGCTCCATATTGCTTTATCTTCCTCCACACAGAGAGCACCATCCCTTGTGGCACGCTGGGTTCCATTCGCAGCAGTGGCTGCTGCCAACTGTGTGAATATCCCCTTGATGAGGCAACAGTAAGTCTCTTGATGAAATCCCAGCAGAAGAGGGAGAAGGGATGAAAGAACAACAGGAGGAAGGAGGTTTTTTTCTTGAAATATAATGCACAGAAGTCAGCTTTGGTTTACTAAGCTCCATAATATAAGAATGAAAGCATTTGCTCGGGAATGGGGATAGCTGTATTTTTTCCTGTGTAATAACAACTTGATCAGTCTTATAGCTGCCTTTCAAAAGTACCACTGATAGCAGACACAGGTAGGCAGATAACTATTTTTTACAGAGAGAAATTATTCTATTACCTTTGTGAAATTATTTGCTTCTGTATCACTGGCCACTACTGTTTCTGTCTGTCACTAGTTTGGGGCCATTAAAACCATTAAGTGGACAAATGTGGGTCATTAAAATCAAAGCAAGGGTTGTGTGTGCTAAACAAAAAAAAAGGATGTATGTTGCCTCTAATTAGTCCTCTACTTAGCATGCAACCAATATCCCCAAGGTCTACAATACTGTAGGGCACATCCAAATGGCAGGAACCAATACAGAGAAGATGTACCACAGACCACTACATTATTTGTTGTCTTTACCCTTTATTTGTTTTCTTGTACATTTGGCTGCTTTTTTTAAAAAAAAAAATTAGAATACTATCTTGCATTGATTGCTTGACTTGGCAAAGGTAATTAATGACTTGACCTGATAATCCAGTCAAAAACGACATCTGTGCAACTCTCCCTATTTTCCCTATATTCATTTATTTCCTAAGAGAAGGAAATAAACCTGAAAATATTAGTAATCCCACTACCAATCTAGTACAGGATCTCTTCTCCATCCTGGCTAGCTGTTGCGCCTTCCTCTTTTAAACTGAATCAGATTCGCCAACTACATGGCTAGCTATATCAATAAAAGCAACCAACTAAACATTTACACCATATTCTAGCCACTAAAATAGCTAGACTTCTATTGTGCCTAAAGTGCAGATGCCTTCTTCAAATCAGGTTAAAGACAAATAGCAGGTTAAGCTATATGATAAATACAGAACTATTATCATTTTAACCTGTCTCCAAAATCTCTTTTGACACAAAAGCAGATTTTGGATCCCGTATACTGTCTGTGTCACATAGTCCTCTTTACTTTCTATTTCCTTCTTTCCATTTTTATCCCTCTTGACTTCCATTCTTCTTGCCTTACTGGCTTCCTTACCTCACCAGCATAGAAGGACAGGTGCTGGTACAAAGTAGTAAATTAAATAATTCTCTCTGTCCTCAGTGACCCCAACCCCAATTGGGCCACTATTTATTTTTTCTCCTGTAAAGCCAGAGTGCAATGGTTTCCTGGACTCTGGTGGCAGCTGGAAAAACTTCAGAAATGTCATTCATGGTCATGTTGTTCCTTTGCCCAGGGCTGAATTAATTGCTACAGAGAATGATTGAATCAGTCAGTTGTGATCCAAATAAAAGCAGCATGTTTTAATCTTTTGTTCTTGCCCTGACTGTCATAGGATAATTTGCCCCCAGCCTGATGACCTTTTGCTTACAGAAGCAGCTGCGCTGTCAACCTTTGGTTGATGTCATCCTTACCTATACAGCTGCAATTCATTGAAAATTCAATGACATCACAGTAACCTAGCCAATGGTCTCAGGAGGAGTATTTGAAGGGAACTCGCTGCAAGCTAGATTTTGTCTCTTGTATAAATAATCTGTAAGGTAAAATAAAGACTGGATCACTTTTGACAGTTAGGGCATGAGTGATTTGAGTTCAAATGGAAAATCTATTCTGCTAGATTGACTTGACACCAATCTTTTTATAACTATATATAACTTTATATAGAAACTTAATTAAATTCTTTTCTCCATAACTGCCTTTTTATTTTGTGTACAACCAGGTATAGTTAATAAGAGAGAAAATAATTAAAGATTAGTCTGCCATAAGAATATATTTTGGCACCTGCTATTCAGATTTAAAAAAAAAATTAAATTTTTTAGAGATAATAAAACATAGCATAGAGATGTCACTATTATCCTGTCTAGAAAAAAGTTAATGAAGGAAGTATCAAGTCCCATTTAAAACACTACAATAATTGTGCTTTGATATTATGAAAGCCACATGATACCTTCTAAATATTCTGTTTAAAATTGCAGCCATTTGGTGAGATGTAGACTATTTATATATTAAGTAGTTGTGAGTTTGCTGTAATTCAGAGGTTCCCAAACTAGGCAGCCTTAAGACTTGTGGACATGCTTATTTATTATTTATTTATTTAATTATTTACTTGGTTAGCTAATTGTTTATTTACTTACTTATTTAGTTACCTTCCTATTTATTTGGGCCTTGTGCCCCTCGATGACGGATCTTTGAATCAGGAGAGGAGGCACAAGACAGGGAAGGGTTTTGGATCTTTAAGTTTAAGTTTTAAATCCTGAATTTTGAGTCAGAAATTGTTTTGATTATTTTAATCATTTTAATTTTGAAATGTATATTGTAATGTCTAAATTCTGTAAACCGCCCCGAGTCTGAGGAGATGGGGCGGTATATAAATCAAAACAATCAATAAATAAATAAATCAACTCCCAGAATTCTATAGCCAGCATAGTCCACAAGTCTTAAAGCTGCCAAGTTTGGGAACCTCTGCTGCAATTGATCAATATTGAAAGATATTTCTCAGAGCAACCTCCCTAATGGGTTTAGATGTGGCTCCCATACTTATGTCCTTACTCAGCAGCTTCTCGTCCATCTCAGCTAGCCAAAATTTCACATTGTAGAACATGTATTTCCCAGATTGGGAGATGCTGTTATTCTTGGGGTTACAGCTTGGCCTGTTTTTGACTGGCAGGAAATCCTACCAAATCTTGGTGCCCCTTCCCTACAACTGACAAACTATCTTGCCACCTTTATTAAAAATTCCCATGCCATCATCATAGAGCAGAGATCTCCAACCTTGTCAACTTTAAGACTTCTGGGAGTTCAAGTCCGCAAGTCTTAAAGTTGACAGGGTTGGAGACCTCTGTTGTAGAGTGTCCCATATTGGGTTTTAGAATGAGTAATCAGTCAGCAACCATGACTTTAATCATGGCACTGATGCAGAACAAGCCCAGGGAGGCAAGAGTGGGTTTGAGTGCTATAAGAGTGCAATTTTGTTACTCCACTAATTAGCTAACTAAAAGAGTGGGCCAGATATAACAAGTATTTACAACAGCCACCAGTGGGACAGCCATGGACCATACAGAGTCGGATCTAAGAGTTTGAGGAGGATTTGGAAAATGGGAACATTATACAGAGCAGCACATTTTACCAGCTTGCTCTGGCTTAAGGTTATTCATTCTTAAAACAGGTTATCTCTCAGTTGAGAAATCCCATGATGGATTTGTATTGATGGTTACTTTAAAAAAACACCGTTTGTCATTTTACCCAGGTTTTATTTTGACAATTCAAATTACTATTTGGAGTTGCTGAGTATATAAATTGTCAGAATGTTTGGTGATAGTTAGGAATCTGATTCTCTAGGAGGCAGCAGTGTAGCATCATTGGTGTCAGATACTCAGTAACTCTAGTGTGTGGACTTCCTTCGCAGTGTGATTGTTCTTTGGCTGATGGAGCTTTGCACTCCTGCAAATATTTTTTTTATTGAGTTCTTGATTTAAACTGAATGTAACAGTGTTCCTGCAGCATGTTTTTTAAAAATGACAAGGCAGCTGGTTAACTTAGGACAAGCCACTCTTTCTAAGCCCTTCTTCATCTCATAGATTAGTTGTGGTGGAGAAAAAAGGAGTGGTTGCATTTAGTATGCTTCCTTGAGCAGTACAAAAAAAACCCACATCATCTTGCTCAGAGGTTCCCAAACTTGGCAGGTTTAAGACTTGTAGACTTCAACTCCCAGAATTCTCCAGCCACGTCTTAAACCTGCTAGCTGGTTGATCTTCAGGTTATAAATTTTTATTGGATTTTTATAATAAAAAGGAAAAAGGTATGGGGTCATTTTAAATTTTTGTACAGCAGTGAAAATTCAGGGTTATGTTTTCAAATTCATCAAAACACAGTAAATCTTCAAATATATATAGGACCAATTTTTTCTTTCTTCTGTCAAGGTTCCAATGGATAATCTAACATGTATTGTATAAAATATCATAATATCTTATATGTTTCTTTATGCAGTTTCAACTTTTCATTTATTCTCTTGCATCTTACATTTTTTTCTTTTCTTTTGATCTTAGCCTCCTGGGCGACAGTCCTCCTCCTACCGCACCCAGGGGAGGGGCTGGCCTCCGCCCGTCCTCTATCTCCCATGTTCCCAGTGTCTATTACCCCCCATAGCTCCTTGTTCTTCTTCTTCTAGGAGGGCTTTATGCTCTTTTAAGAAGGCCTCTGCCTTCAATGTTGTATTTGTTCTTGTCTTGTTTCCCTCCCAGAAAATTAACAGTCCTTCTGGCTAGCTGGTTGATCTTAATGTCTAAGATAATATATGTTTGTGTCTGCATTAGGGAACTCATTAATGGGATCACAGTGACTGACGAAAATGACAATTCTCTGGGAAAATCCAGGGTAAGTACCATTATCTTGAGAATGTGAGATCCAGGAATTGGTTTATTATTATTCTTTTTATAAACAAGATCATTTAGAGTTATCTTCTCTACAATATGTGCCTGGCTGCCTAAGGAGAGTCTTGTATGCTGATTCACCAGGTTACCGCAAGTGTTATCTGTTGAATTGGGGTGGGGGGGGGGGTTGTTGCTTTGTTTTTTGGTCTCCCACAAACTCACAAGAGGATTATTTCAGATAATCAGAAGTAGATGGCAAGATCTACGTATCTTAAATATAGAGCAGCTTGGAACTGTCCAATACAGACTTCTGCAGCCTAATGCCCTTCCGGATGTATTGGGTTAATAACACACAGAATTCCCAGTTAGTGGGAATGCTAAGAATTGTGATTAAGGAATGTGGGATTTCAGTAGAGTTGTGTTCCCAATCTTAGCATACGGATATATCTGTTTAAATCCCCAGAATTTTCAGAATGGGTATTCTGGCTAGGACTTTCTGGAAGTCCAGAGATGTGGACATTCCTTAGGTAGGGAAACACTGGTTCAGAGCCACTTAAGGTTTAAGGCAGCAAGTTGCTTCTTCAAGACATAATGAAGTAAAAAGGATAAAAATGAACTTTTGGCATTCTTGAAGTATCTTGACTATCTGTGGTTAACATCTACCATTAACTTGTGCTACTTCCTCAAACAAAACTTTTGAGAGCTCTTCATTATATCCCTCTGACAAAGAAAATTATTACCACTGCTACCACTCAAAAAAGCAAATTTTGTATGCTTTGTAGATTATTTAATGTTCTTTGATGTCCTTTAATGTTCCTACTTTGTTACCAGTATCACATCTCTCTATATAGTAACACATCTCTCTCTATATTGGGAGTTCTTAACCTTTAGTACATGACCTTCTGTACAAGCTATTTTAGAGAAGTTATATCTAGTATTATTATTTATTGTTTATTTATACAGTGGCATCAGTTTTCATGGCATTTTACCGATAACCAGAGGACAGGTCCCTGCTCACAGGAATTTACAGTATAAAGTTTGACACAAGGGAGATAACAGAAAGTGGAGGCAGGGATAAAACAGGGTAAGATGTGTGATTCATAATGCAAAATTGTTAGCTTATTTATGTCTTTTTAGTTATTGGAACTAGAACTCTTTAGACAGACCAAATTTGCCAATGATGTTATGAAGCAGTCTGTTTTGTTGTTATACTTCCCGCTGTTCTTCTGTCCGGTAAAGCAAAACTACGCTTAGACTAAAATTATGGTAAAGTAAAAGTTGGTAACGGATAAAATATCACAAATCTTACTATTTAATACCATAATTAAAAGCACTGTTCAAAAGAATAGAATTGATGGCCACAGCAGCGGATATAAAAGCAGCATAGGGCTATCAAACCCTTGCTTTTCCCCCTTTTTCTAAAATACATTCTGGCTGTTTTGGTGTGGTGTCCTGTGTTTTCTTTTGTAATATTGTTTTATCTTCAAATACTGGTTTTTATATATTTTAATTAAAAATTAAACAATGTGCCAACTGACTAGAAAGTCAGTTGCAAGCATATAGGATAGGGAGAAAAGGCAGAATTCTTGTGGCAATCAATCAGCTGTCAGACAATTTAGGACGATGGACCTGAATTAGTGACAATTAAAGGTAAAGAGGCTTCTAGATTTTAGACTAAAAAAATTCAATAGTCACAGAGGTGAAAACCCATAGAGGAGTAGCAGACCGGTTACAATATTCCTTCTTTTCTTGCTTTTACAGATACACATTTTTTCTTTTCTTTTTAAGTCACCCCCTGCTATTTATTCCTCTTGCATTCTAAGTAACGGTTATCAGAGGGCCCCATGGATATCGACTTCAGCTACTCAGCAAGCCTCTGGGTCAACCAATGTTTTCACGTAATGTTTTTAGTAAAATATACAAGTTGCAGATTAGGTTACCAGCCTATACCACATGAAGCATGCCTTTAGCGAAGATAGCAATGGCACTTAGACTTATATACTGCTTTACAGTGCTTTACAGCCCTCTCTAAGCAGTTTACAGAATCAGCCTATTGCCTGCAACAATCTGGCTCCTCCTTTTACTGACCTCGGAAGGATGGAAGGCTGAGTCCACCTTGAGCCGGTGAGAATCTAACTGCCAAACTGCTGACAGTCGGCAGTCAGCAGAAGCAGCCTTCACTACTGCATTCTAGTCAATGCATCACCACGGCTCTTAAGGACATGATACTAATCTCTTTTGGTATGCTTGGCCCAGATGTCACAGTTGCAACCCAACCCAGTTTAACTTCAAGCATGCTTACGCAATTTTGTGCAAACAAGATTTTTTAAAAAAAAATCTAAATACTACCTTTCAAGTTACCATACCAGGGGTCAGCAAACTGCGGCTCTAGAGCCACATGTGGCTTTTCACCCCTCTGCTGCGGCTCCCTGTCACTCAAAATATGTATCACAAGCACCAATGTGTGACACCCACCAACACACAATTTATTGAGCTTTTCAACTCTCGTTAGGCCAACTATGGATAAATCCAAGGAAAGAAAAGTTTCAGAAGAAAACATAATGTTTAATTCAACTATGTATGCTAGTTTTGTGGCCGCTTCAGGAAATAGTCCGGCATGGGAAGGGTTTTTGTGGCTCCCGGTGTTTTCTTTTCTGTGGGAAATGGGTCCAAATGGCTCTTTGAGTGTTTCATATTGCTGACCCTTGTACCATACTGATGTCCACCAATTAGGAGCATACTGATTGTATTTAGTATGCATCCCACAATGGCCACTGATAGAAATAAAACACAGGATTAAAATGACCCTTCTAAGATGGTTACCTTGGTTTCAGTCGCTATAATAGTCATTATGACGTTCTTGATGAAAGCTGAGCTGTTTCTTGGTTTATGCCGGGGTAGTCAAATCTCGATCATTGTATTATTTTATACTAGTGAGTTAAAAATCAACTGTCCATCTTTATGCAGCTTTTGTTTATTTAAATGTAGCATTTGATTTAATCCCTGTATACAAGCTCTGGATAAAACTGATAGCCTCTTCTATAGAGTAGATAAAGACTCAACAATTACTAATTTTAAGGCCGCATGAAAATACCTTAAAAAGGTAAAGGTAAAAGTTCCCCTCACACATATGTGCCAGTCGTTCCCAACTCTAGGGGGTGGTGCTCATCTCCATTTCAAAACTGAAGAGGCAGTGACATCTGAAGCACAGAATGCTGTTACCTTCCCACCAAAGTGGTTCCTCCTTTTCTGCTTGCATTTTTATGTGTTTTTGAACTGCTAGATTGGCAGAAGCTGGGACAAGTAACAGGAACTCACTCCGTTATGCGGCGCTAGGGATTCGAACCGCTGAACTGCCGACCTTTTAATCTACAAGCTCAGTGTCTTAGCCGCTGAGCCCTGAAAATACCTTAGTGCAGATTAAATACGTTTCTTTTTAAAGTTCAAAAAGTTTAACTAAACTGTATCCTAGTTTCCCTTTTTGTCAACATTTATATCTAAGTCTAGTTCAAACCATTGACAAAAATAAAATTCCATCACCCAAGCTGTAGGTAAATCTATTTCAGTTGTAACTGCTGCTGATGCATCCGGCCTGTCTCAGACACAAGTAGGCTTAAAACCCTTCCTTTAAACTCTTGACTCACATTGTAAAGACCCATCTCCCTCTGTCCCAAAACAAAGGAAGTGAGTGGTCTTTCCAGGTTTGCAAGATGTAGATATTATTGGAAAGATAATTACATCTTTGAACACAGTTTAGAATCTCAATTTCGCTGGGAACAGAAATGGTAACTATATTTGTCTCACTATAAATATTTTTAGTATAGGCTTCCATTTGGCTTGAATGCTTGTAATTATAAAGCCCCAAGCCTCCAGAAACAGCACAGTCTAAATTTCATCCTGCCAACAAAAGTATAGTCAAGGCTGTGGGTTTTCCAGTTGCAATGTATGGCTCTGAAAGTTGGACAATAAAAAAGGCTGAGCGCCAAAGATTTGAGGCCTTTGAACTTTGGTGCTGGAGAAGACTTGAGTCTCTTGGACTGCAAGGCGATCCAACCAGTCAGTCCTAGAGGAGATTAACCCTAACTGTTCTTTGGAAAGCCAGATCCTAAAGATGAAACTCAAATACTTTGGCCACCTAATGAGAAGATAGGACTTACTGGAGAAGAGCTTGATGCTGGGAAAGATTGAGGGCCAAAGAAGAAGGGGATGACAGAGAGTGAGGTGGCTGAATGGAGTCACTGAAGCAGTAGGTGTGAGCTTGGGTGGACTCCAGAGGATAGTGGAGGACAGGAAAGCCTGGAGGAACATTGTCCATGGGGTCGCGATGGGTCGGACACAACTTCGCAACTAACAACAACAAAAATTTCTAAGAATTCTTCTGAATGACTCTTAAGTCTTTCTTGAATCTGGAATTTAGACCAGCTTCTCTAAATACTCACATGCCGCTCCATTGTTGAAGATTCTGGCTGAAGTTTATTTTTACTTATGGTTCCCTTGCTTCTTTAGTCCTTTTGGATAGCTTTCTGTTGTCCTGGAAGAAAAGCACTGAAGTGGATCTTGCATATTGTAAACTGTAAGCCCCATATTTGATCTTATTTGATCTTGCTGAAAGAACTAAAACCGAACTGATGTAAGATGTATTCAATACTGATAGTTAGAAATACGGGTAGTCCTTGACTTATGACCACAGTTGGGCCCAAAACGTCTGTTGCTAAGTGAGACATTTGTTAAGTGAGTTTTGCCCCATTTTACAACCTTTCTTGCCACAGTTGTTCTTTGTTGTTAAATTAGTAACCTGGTTGTTAAGTGAATCAAGGTTCCCCATTGACTTTGCTTGTCAGAAGGTCACAGAAGGTGATCACATGAACCTCGGACACTGCAACCGTCATAAAATATGAGTCAGTATTAATTTTGATCACATGACTATGGGGATGCTGCAACGGTTTTAAGTGAAAAATAGTTGTAAGTCATTTTTTTCAGCGCCGTTATAATTTTGAACAGTCACTAAATGAACTGCTGTACGTTGAGGACTACCTGTATCCAAATACAACATCCGCCTGTTATAGTGGCATCCATCTGGAGGACCTTGAACTTCAACAATTATTTTCTTAATATCTTGTGTTTGCTACATGTAATAGCTTTTTATTTGGTTTAATGCTCTAATTTCCATATAATCAACAAAGTTTTTAAAATATGTCTATGGAAGAGTATCTGCCTTGCTTGGTGGGAGAAATGGAGATGATTATGTATGTATTGCTGCGTTCCCTATATTATATACATTGGAGCATAGTTTTTATAGTGTTCCTTTTATATAATTGTTTTAGTAGCCATATGAAGAAAAGATTCTCCCCAATAGCAGATTTGTCTTTAAGGAAGACTGGAGACCAAGTAGAATTGCCAAATTTTGCTGTCTTGAGGCTTCTTGTTTTAGGCTTTAATTCTTCTTTCTTTTCTGCAAGTTGTTCTGCAAAATGTATGGACTCAGGTGGCATGCACACTGAACGAATAAATATGTTAAATACAGTTTAACTGTTTAAGAATTTTCTTTTACGGCCTTTTGATTGTCTTCCTAATAATATGTAACTAACCAGTTTTTGTCCACAAATACAATACATATTTAAACTTATTTAATACCGTCTTGGAAAAACGTAAATATTGTCTTGGTTAACAGGAGTATTTGCATTTAAAGGACTGTTCCCATATTGTTCCATCATTTGTGGATTATATGAATGCATTGTTAATTAAAAAATTAACCAAAAAAATTCCTGTCTGCCCTTTTTTACATGTAGCTATGATCTAGACTAGAGGTTCCCAAACTTGGCAGCTTTAAGACTTGTGGACTTCAACTCCCAGAATTCTGG
>JANHFP010007179.1:422039-440756 GCA_032468135.1 Calamaria suluensis
CTGGTGCTCTTATGCACACCCCTTACAGACCTCTTAGGAATGGGGTGAGGTCAACAGTAGACAGTCTTAGGTTAAAGGTTTGGGATTTTTGGGATGAGACCACAGTAGTGCGTTCCAGGCATTGATCACTCTGTTGCTGAACTTTTGCACTATTGGTGATTTGTAGGCAGTAAACTGCTAGTTCAATCTCAAATTGTGCCAGTCTGAAATAGTTCATCTTTAGCTTTTTTCTATTTAAAAGTTAAGCCATCTTTCAGTTTTCTATTCACTCTGTTTTTGTTTTTATTTTCATTTTTCAAATGAATATGTTTTGGTGGATAAAATGTTTTGGTAATCTATTATGTATCTCCTACAATAACCCCTTGGTATTTTCTAGAATAAGAACCAGGCTAGTTTATTGGCCTTTATAATTTATGAAAATGAATTTAGTGAGATTGTATTGCAATCTAATCACGAAGCTGTAGCAAATAGTACTATTTTCCCATTTTAGTAATAGTTTAAATTTTGAGAATACCACTAAAACACTCTTGTTGAATTTATAATGATATTTACAGTTTAAAAAATTGGTTTTATTTATTTAGTTGTCAAATTTATATAGCCATCCATCTTACAAGATGTTGGACTGCTTTAATTTATATGAACTAAATAGATTAGTGTATGTAAAAAATACATGCACACATTATAGAAGCTAAAATGAGGGGGCAGGATGTTTACTAGCAAAGTAACAAATACATTATAAAATAAGACTTTTGTTTTTCAGTCTTTCTACGCATTCTCTTAAACTGTAATCCATTTGTTAGATGGTAAGAATATTATTAAGCATAGAAGAATTATTTCTCAGTCAATATACTGAGGTTGTTCAGTGATATTAATGAAATATATTATGATTAAAGTGAAAATACTCTGGCTGCAAAATTTTCCTTCTGGGCAATAACAAGTTTATCTAAAGATTAATGTATACAATTCTGTTTAGATATGTCAAATTCATTATTTGTATTTAGAAAAAAAATATATATTGCCCTTCTATATTAATACATAATATCTAATATTCTTTTTTCAGAGACTGATATATTCTGAAAAGCTGCTGGTAAAGATGGGTTTATTTTTAAAATGAGAGATTCCTAAATTTAGTAAAACTATTGTAGTATTATGTGGGATGGATTAAAATATTATCTTGCTGTCATACTGAAAATAGAAAAGTTATTTTCCTTAAATGGAAAAATTGCTTCTATATTATTCAAATTGTGTTGTGCATTAACATAGCTCATGCTGTCTTTGTTATTTTATAATAATTTATTGCACCTTTTTTTGTAAGAAATCTCTGTGTAAAACAATCTTTGCAAGTTCCCATTTATGTGGCTTAAATCCTTTTTTGTAAGATGCAGGATATATGAAGGTAAGACACCATCAGCTTACAAATTAATCAACAGTGTCCTGCATTGCGCATAATGCCAGACATTTCTTCTTATTCCCAATAGTAGAAATACACAGTGGATTCTCTCATTATGTTTGTCACTGTTTAAACATTTTTATTAAATAAATCACAATAAGTGAATTCACATAATATGCTAAGAAATAAATACAATGGTCTTTTTAAAAAAATCCTGATATTTGGTTTACTGACCAGAATTTGGGTTGGTCCTGTTTTAGTTGTCATCTAATGATAGGAGTGGAGGCATGTTTTGAGAGACAGGTGATATGGAATAGAAAAGAATTCTTTCTTGGCCAAGTGATTGGACACACAAGGAATTTGTCTTGGTGCATACACTCTCTGTGTACATAAAAGATACATTTGTCAAGAATCATAAGGTACAACACTTAATGAAAGTCCTAGGGAACAAGTAAGTAATCAAATCCTATTAGGAAACATGTATTATAAAAAAGTAGGTTAAAGTTTAGGGAATATCTAATATGAATGTGATTAAAGTATAATGTGAATGTGATACAATCTGATGAAAATTTCAGTAATAATTATATTACTGAATTCCTTTGTGTAAATTCATCCTGAGTGATTAGGTGACCATTATTAGTTTCAGTAAGTACTCCTGCATTGATAAAGTTAAGTATCATATTATGGTGAATGCAAACAAGTAGTTTCTGTTTTGTTCCTCACTCTACATTTTTAATGATGTAAATGGAGTGTTAATTTGTTTGCTTCAATTTTCATCCAAGGCTCTGAAATTTGGGGGATTTTTCTGTCCAAGGTTTGGCTTATTAGAAGCTGAAACGGCTACTAGCAATTTTTACTTAGTATTGTAGTAGATTATGCAAAATAGTCTTTATTCTGACAAAAGTACAAATAAGCCAATTTTTATTTTTACTTTATGATATTTTGCTGAAAGAGCAAGAACTTTAGTATATTAAATAGAATGTCCAGTTTTTAGACAGTCCCTCTCATTAAAGGAAAATGTGACAGAGAAAATTATCTTTTGTTATCCATAATTTTAATGTATATAAGACCTCCATTTTGAAAATAACTTATTTATAGATGGGAAAACAGTCCTTTGAAGTAAACATGGTACTGTATTGGTCAGTTGGTGCATCTCTACTTGGATTTCCCAATGGTGGAATTTGGAACTGATACCCTTCATCAAAACTCAAAGCTCTAAGCAATGCAACATTTGCTGCATTCAAATTAACTTTGTTTTGTCTTTAGTCTTTCACAGAAACCCATCAGGTCCTCTTGCTGCCATAGGGTTCTGTGGACTAGAGTGGAGTTATCCATTCCAATTATAGTTTAAAACTATAATCAACTGGCAAGTTGTGTGGTTTGCCTTGAAATCAGTGGCAAGTGTGGTTAAAAATCTGATTTGAAGATAAACTTGTGGGCAATTTTTGACTGAACTTACTTCCAGTGAAAAAGTGACTTTAATGAACCTGTTTTTGCTTGAGCTTTCACTAAATCCATGAGCATTTTTTCCTGTCTTTTTTTAAAACTGGCTGTTCTCAGCATGTATGATTCTAAATCCCAAGCCTTCTATTTCTTAGCTTACCGTAGAAATTTAGCTTGAAATGCCTTGTATTTTAAAATTTTAAAACTAGTACACATAGTGCAGACCACTCTGTATAGAAACTTTCCCAGAGCCTTTTACAACATAAAGTTCTTCCTTATCTGTTGTAATTGTAGACCTAAAGACTTTGAGGTTTGCTTCTTGTTCTTATTTTATCTTTTTGTTTGCTACTATATTACACTACAAGTTTGCTGAGTTTGGATAAATAACTTGTTTTGCAAAAGAGCACCCACATAATGCTGCTTCAATGTTCTATCTAATAAGTTACATGGATACCTTGCAGTTTTCTTTGAATTCTATTCAGGGTAGTTCTAGAAAACAACATACTTTAAACACTTAAATTTTAAAAATTGTATGATGAAATGATAAACTTGCACCTGCTATTCCCCCATCTAACATTGTGTTATTCATTTGGGGAACTATCAGTTGCTCAAAAAATAAATACCTTTTTACTAAATATATTTTTTATTCTTGCTAGCATATTTTCAACATTTAGAATGATTGGATTTTTTTCCCCATAAAAATCCTTAAAGAGAGATCTAACTTAAAACTAAGGAGACATTTCCTGCTAGTGAGAACTGTTAATCAGTGGAATGAGTTAACCTCTGGAAGTTGTGGGCCCTCCATCACTGGAGGTTTTTAAGAATAGGTTGGACAGCCATTTGTTGGGAATGATATAAGTTCTCCAAGGTCCCTTTCAACCCTGTTCTATAGTCTTATCTTGGACTAGTTTGGAAACCATATACCTGCTCCCCCGAAAATGCCTCCTCCCCTTCCTGAATTTTGATCCTTTGATTGTGAGGCGCTTTAAAAGCCAAGTTATGCTTGGGGGCAAGCATAACTATCTTTCACTAACTGACTGAATGATTGTAAAGCAAGGGCTAATTACAATTTCAGGAAAATTATAAAAGCCATGGTGGTGCAGTGGTTAGAATGCCGTATTGCAGGTTAACTCTGCCCACAGCTAGGAGTTTGATCCTAACCAGCTCAAGGTTGACTCTGCCCTCCATCTTTCCTAGATCAGTAAAAAGAGGACCCAGATTGTTGAGGCAATATGTTGACATTGTAAATTGCTCAGATGGAGCTGTAAAGCACTATAGAGCAGTATGTAAGTGATTTTAGTATAACATTTCCCATCTCATAACTGTTTCGTGAACAA
The DNA here is from genome assembly GCA_032468135.1 of Calamaria suluensis. Lineage (NCBI taxonomy): Eukaryota > Metazoa > Chordata > Lepidosauria > Squamata > Calamariidae > Calamaria > Calamaria suluensis. Next base: position 426,210 of record JANHFP010007179.1, read on the forward strand.
GAATACATATAAATTAGTTCTTGAACTGGTATAGCTTTTGGTCATATGCTATTTGCCCATGTTGCCCATCTGTCCTACAAATAAAGATGATTAAAAGCAGAGTATTTTTTCTTTCTTCCTTTCATTTTTGTCTGATTCTTAGTGACTACCTAGATAGGTTCCTGCTTCCTTCTTAGGGTTGAGAAAAAGTGTCTGGCTCAAGGTCACCCAGCTAATTTTCCTCCCTCAAGGTGGGACTAGAACTCATGGTCTCCCAGTTTCTAGCCTGATGCTTTAATCATTCAGATGCCAAACATCTGAATTTTGATCATGTGACCATGGGGTGTTACAATGATTGTTAGCATGAAAAACAGTCATAAGTCCCTTTTTTCAGTTCAGTTATAACTTTAAACAGTCATTAAACAAACTTGTAAATCGAGAGCTGCCTGTAGTCTTTAATGAAAGTATTGGTGATCAGAGAAGCAGTTTTAAACAATCAGCAGAGACAATAGGATAACATTTTTAGCATTTGAAGTTTAATATTATATAGAGAATATTTTAAGGATAAACCAAGTACAGATTAAAGAAAAGGCTGACACTTTTTCTCCTGAATTAATCTGCGCTATCTGTATACATGGAGTTGTATAGTGATGGTAGTGAAGAGAGATATTTGTGCTTTTCTAGATTTGGATGACTTAGTATTCTAGCTGGGGTATGAAATCATTAATGATATTATAAATTACAGTTCAGCAACATTTTGAGGTTTGTAGGTTCACAAATGCAGGTACGTTCTGTTTCCTCTTGGTTGGTTTTGATTAAATTACTACTTTTCAGTCTTAGGTTTATCTCTGGTCTGTTATGAGGGTAACAGGAAATAAGAATTTGGCCAGCTATATCTGATGAATATGGGACACGGTGGCTCAGCGGGTAAGGCAGCTGAGAAGGCAGCTGAGCTTGTTGATTGGAAGGTCGGCAGTTCAGTTGTTCAAATCCCTAGTGCTGTGGAATGGGGTGAGCTCCCATTACTTGTCCCAGCTTCTGCCAACCTAGCAGTTTCGAAAGCACCTAAAAATGCAAGTAGAAAAAATAGGGACCACCTTTGGTGGGAAGGTAACACCATTCTGTGCTTTAGTCATGCCAGCCACGTGACCATGGAAATGTCTTCGGACAGCGCTGGCTTTTTGGCTTTGAAACAGAGATGAGCATTGCCCCCTAGAGTCGGAAACGACTAGCACATATGTGCGAGGGAAACCTTTTTATCTGATGAATATAATGGTGGGTTCTGAACATAAAGGTTTTTTTAAAATATTCAAACACTTGCCAAACAATTTATCTTCTAATAGATGCAATCTATGCAGTCACAGAATGACTAAGGACAGGAATGAAACAGGCTTATACTGCCAGAAGTTTAAATATATGGTAAATCTGAGTATTTACAAAAGTTTGCAGGCTAAATATTTAATAAAGAATATTAGCAACATAGTGAAATCAAATGGAATTAAATTTCTTATCTGGAATGAGATATTTCTGTTAGAATGGAATTATTGAGGGGATTGTATAATGTAAACTTAAATTGAGACTCTGAAATGTTTGGTTCATTTGCATATAAGTTAACAACAGTACTACAGAAGTATTGTTATCCAATGCTTTGATTCCTGGCCCACATCATCATCATTATTGTTGTTGTTGTTTCTTGTTATTGTTATTATTTTAGGCTTCCCGAGTTCCAATAATTGAGCTCATAAAATTAACACTGGTGAATGCAGTGCTATGAACCGTTCCATGTCTAGTGTGCGTGACCTGGCACTCATACAATGATTTGACAGGGTCCTAATTTTCAGCCTGCCAGCTACAAACAGTAGCATAAATACTAAACTCTAATGAACTTCAACTACCAGATCAGCTGGCTCCTTCAGCCTTTCTGTTGCCAAGGTCATCCAGTTTAGATGTATTTGTTGGGAATTTTTACCTTCTGAAGAGATGTAGAATGGTATGAATAGGTTTTACTAATTCATCTTAGAGAAAAATCTTCAGCTTTTTAATTGTGTTTATTAGAGTTGTTTTTATTGTAGTCTTTTATAGGTGCAAAAACAGCATCAAAGTCCACAATTCCTAACACATTATTCATTTCTATGACATCATGCAATCTAAGCCAATAGCAGCTGAGAAATAACTGTTCCCTGCTGTTGTACCAGAAAAAAAAATACACATTCATTGTTTCTTAAAGCTCTTCTATGCTCAAATAACACCAAAATGGTAAGATTGCGTTTTCAATAAAGTATAATAAAGAGCCGCTCTCTGAGGGAGATGGATTCTTTAGAAATAGGTAGGAAACAAAAAACAAACAAACAAACAAATAAATAAAACGTCTTATACTGATCTTTATTCGGATCTTAAATTGAAGCTTTGAGAATATTTTTTTTGTTCAAACCTGGAATATTTTGAATTCTGAAAAAAGATGCAAGAGAAACTTTTAGTGTCAAAGTGTGACCTAAACCTGAGAGAAATTTGATTGAATGATTAGCTGCATATGATACATTATCTCCCAGAGTTTGAATGTACTATAATGAATAATAAATAATGTAAACAAAAGTTTTTTATTGTACACATTCAATAAATGTCAGTTTATTCTAAGGCAGTTTTTCTCAACCTCAGCAATTTTAAGAAGTGTGGACTTCAACTCCCTGAATTCCACAGCCAGCATAGGAATTGAAGTCCACATGTCTTAAAGTTGCTGAGATTGAGTAATATTGCTCTGCTATGATACTGGTTCATCTTGGACTGTGATGGCGAACCTATGGCACATGTGCTGGAAGTGGCACGCAGAGCCATCTCTCTAGGCACCAGGTTCTGGTGTGCCGGCCAGCTGGACTTCACGTGCGCAGGAGTGCCAGAAATTGGAAGAGCAGCCACCTGGTGTGCATGTGCGCACTAGCTGGCTCCTCTTCTGGTTTCCAACACGCGCATGTGCACTGGCCACCTGGTCTTACGGTTTCTGGCATGCATGGGCATGCGAAGACCAGCCAGTGCACATGCATCTACCAGAAATTTGAAGAACAGTTGGCCAGTGTGCATATGCGCCCAGCGCTGGGCTGCTGCTCTCCCAGTTTCTTCCACACATGCACATGTGTGCATGCACGAGCTCCTGTTTTGGCACTTGGTGCCAAAAAGGTTTGCCAACACTGATCTAAGAAATTTCAGGAGACCCATTTTTAGCAAGGTCTTCACTCATTTTCTGATTGTTATATATTGATTGGTTTGCTTAAGAAATTCATACATCAGACATACTTAATTAAGCTAATATGGTAATTAATTTACCTGTATCTTCCTTTTGTCAAAGTCAGCAGGAGACAAGTTCATACCTAGTACTAAATATTTTAGATCTACATTTTGTTGGCTTGCTGTAGTAATGGGATATGCTTGGACATTCTTATGTATTAGACAGAAACACTTGCTACCCGTTCAAATAGGAATATAACCTCTCATGTGCATCCTGCGCATGTTTTTGTTTATAATGGTGTTACATAAGCTTGGCAGACCAGAAATGTCACAGACTATTATTTTTGTATAAAATACCATATTGTTGGACATTTTTGTTGTTAAGGATAAACTATCAAAGTATTAAAAATAATCAAATTTTGGATCCCAACCAAAATATATGCTTGTAAATCAAAACTGTATTCATAATTTTTACAAACCTTAAGAATGATAATGTCAGGTATTTATGTGGTCTCTTTTGCATACAGAGGCGAAAAGCATGGAGAGATATGATTACCTTAGGCTTTTCTAGGAAAGTTCAAGTGATCGCTCTGAGATGGGCAATGTAGATAACTTTAAATGCAAGGTTAAACAGAAAAAATGGGAGGAGCGATTGGAACAGCCTTGTCACAGAAATAGAAAAATATCAAAATAGAAGTTATTTCCTAAGAATTAAAAGGTAAAAAAATAGTAATAGTAAAATGAATGTTAAGCGTGTAGGATAGGAACATGTACTTCTGAAATAAATGGTGAAATTATGTGTACCCTAAAAATTCAAGATAACTTCAGATGATAAAATATTATTGCTAGATACTCGGCTGGAAAAGAAAGTTTAATGCCTAGCTGGGATGGATATTCTATAGCCTCTGTTGATTAATGCCAGCCATTATCTATAGGATATCTTCCTAGCTTCAATAGCTTTATTTTCCCTCTTGAATTGCTGCTGAACAGTTTTGTTATTAAATAAAGACCCATTTACAGAATTCTAGGGTCTTGCAAGATAGGAAACTCCAACTTCATTGCAGATGCACATATATCTTTCCTGACCCTCCATGAACTCCTTCCCATCCAATTCCACTGAACAGTTCTTCAGGAACATTATCTTTAGACATTTGAGAGTAACAGAAGCATCAAATGTCTGTAAATGCAGCCCCATGTGAAATCTATCACAGTAGTTTTAACTGCATGGTCATGAGGGTGCTTTTGCCAAGCATCATGGTCCCAAAAGGGCTACAATGGGTACCCCAACTAGAGCTGGGTAAAAATCCCCACGACTACAGTTTTCACCTGTCACTCCAGCATAAATCCATAACCTGGGAGGGTACCTAAGTTGCAAACCTGCTGCTTAAGGGGAAAAAGTGACACAATTCAGAGCCAAGATTGGGCCTGGAATTATTTTATTATCAGCAAACTGCACCTCCATGTTGCAGGGATCTAATCTAGTTTTGATCTATCAAAGCCCTTACTGCACCCAGGCACCAGGCCAGAACTTCAAGGGCATCATTCATTCATAGTATTACCAGTAATATATAATATAGCAAGAACACTGCATTCTATACTGCCGGATAAGCTGCTTAGCAGCTATACATAGAAATTAAATTGCATGGATGACAGGAACAAGCCCTGTAGAAACTCACATTGGATTAGCCACTAATGCAATTTCTTCATGCATACTAGCTGGAACTGCCTATTTAGTATAAAGCAGAAGTATTGTGAAACTTAGATCCAGGCTCCAACCTTGTAGGCACTCCATAAGATCTAGAGATTTTCCATCTCTGTCCTAGGATGGCATTGCACTTCCTCATTCAACAATGGTACACAGTGTAGGGCTTTACCTGGAGTCAATCTCTTGGCTTCATCTGGTGTACTAATTCTACCTTTTTTTAGATTGGGGGGAGCCCTGTCCTTCAGACAGTCACTCATCACCTCATGTCTACTGCAATATGCTTTATATGGGGCTGCCCTTGAAAACCACTTGGAAGCTTCAACTGGTCCAAAATGTAACAACATGAGTAATGATGAGCAAGTCTTGGTAAGCCCATGTAACAACTGTACTTAATGAGCTGCATTGGTTGTCTGTTTGCTTCTAGGTACAATTCAAAGTACTAGTTTTATCTATAACGTGGTACTTGGCATAGTGCCTGGTTACTTGAGGTGATATCAGTCTTGCATAGTATCTGCCTGGTTGATTTAATCTAGCAGGGTTGGTATATTCCAGTTCTTTCAATGAAATAATGCCATTGATCAAGACCCCAAGAAGTGTGCTTTCTCTGTAGCAGTGCTTGTGAATTTGGACAGACTCCACTTTGCTGATGTTTTAAAGTCCCTTTGAAGATCTGACTTTTCAGTCAGTTCATTGGTAAGAGTGTATGAAGGACTATGTAGGTTATTTCTTCTGTTACCATCTTTTTTGCCACCCTTCCTATCTTTACTTTTCATTTCTGTCTGTTGTTTGGGTCCCTCACCCATTTTTAACTTTTAATTTATAAAAAGACAGAGTTGCTGGGAGTTGGGTGGTATATACATTCAATAAATACGAATAAGGATAGCATAGTCCGTGGTGTTGAAGACTCCAAGAGGTATTAAAGGATCAGGGGAGGTGCCTTCCCTCCAGGCCTCAATAAAAGCCCTGCATCAAGGCAAATGGTGCTATTTCTGTCTTCTGCTCAAGCCTGAATCCAGAGGATCCAGAAAATGTTAAATCTAAAATCTTATGGTCAACTAAACTGGTCATTCTATCAAAAAGCACTTCTTCACCTGAAATTCTTTTCAACCATGCAAGTTTTACTATTAATCACAGAGTGCAGGAGTTGTCAACATTCTAAAACTGCTGTTTTGTTTTCCCACTGCCCCCTGGCTTGATCTGGCCCATTTTCAAACCTAATCTTTCTTTTCTTGATGTCTTCTGCCACATCAAATTTGTTTCTGTTTAGGTCAGTTTGGCAGAGTTATTGTACTGAATGACAGAATCCTGACCCCTTTTCACATAATATACATTTGGATGTTGAAAATAATAAAAAGATTAGGTTCGTTTGGCATGATTTGTTTTTTTCATTCCACAGTGGCTCTTGCCAAGAAATGCATTATTTTCTACATATTCCCAATAATCTATGTAGCATTTACACACACATGATTCCTTGAATTGTATAACTTATTTGTCTTTGTCTTTATTTAGCCATTGTTGAACCACTCCATATCCTGCATATCCCTCCCAGGTTTATTTCTGATTTTCGGCATCACACTATATTTTCCATAGTTTCTTCTCCCTCTCTGACAGGATTCAGATGTAAGGAGTTCTGAATGAAGTTTGTAAGGTACTTTACAAACATATCGGTAGTTTTCCCAATTCTTACAAGGTTTTTCTATCCTGACGTGTTCCAGAAGCAGATAGAGTGGTGTATTAGAAAATTGTCAATGCTTCATTATAAGAGGGGCAATTTCTGATGACCTTGAGAGAAGCTGTGGTGAATACTTCCTGAAAAGGATTCATTGGTTGTGGAGAATGTCAGCTGGTCTCCAGTCTCTCCTTGGTCGAGAAGTTATTGGGCTGGTGATGGTGAAACAATTTCATAGTACCCTAGAGGAAACAAATTATCTGGACTCTTTATAGTCAGGATTCAGGCTTGGGTTTGGAGTAGAGATACCATGGGTCACCATGACATTTGTCAAGGCCCAAATGAGATAGTGCACCCTTCTAATCTTGTTGGACCTCTCAGTAGCCCTTGATAGCATTGACCGTGGTATCTTACTGGACTGTGTTCAGAGATTGGAGATCATAGTTGTTGATTTACTGTGATTCCACTTCCTCCTCAGTAGTTGGTTACACTTTATGGTCATTGGTGAAGAGAGATTGATGGCTTCTGAGTGGGATACTATAGGGCCCGTTCCTCTCTCCCCTACTCTTTTTGTAAGCTGTGGGGGAGATGCTGTCAGGTGTCCTTTCCTCATGCCTGGAGGTTGTCTGAGTTGAGAGAAGAAAGAAGATAAGAGAATAAAACTGATTCCTGGTAATCTGAAGTTGCTGTTGATATATCATGGTTCTCTGTTGCCAAAAGTGTTACTTGACAGGATGTATTACCCATCAGAGAGGAAGCTTACAACTTCAGCATTTGATGAAATAGCAGTTGGAAGCTGTGAGCAGAGAGGCCTCAATTGAACTCTACTGATGTATCAGTTGTATCCCACAGTTTCATGCCTTTAACAACTCTTAAGTTGGATAACTGTAATGCATTGTATTTGAGACTGCCCTTAAAAATTATTTGGAAACTACAACTGGTCTAAAACATAATGGCCCACATATTTTCAGGATTGTCTGTTCCATTTCCAACCATTAAAAAGGTTTCCCTCACACATATGTGCTAGTCATTTCTGACTCTAGGGGGAGGTGCTCATCTTCGTTTCAAAGCCGAAGAGCCAGCACTGTCTGAAGACATCTCCGTGGTCATGTGGCTGGCATGACTAAATGCCAAAGTCACACGGAACGCTGTTACCTTCCCACCAAAGGTGGTCACTATTTTTTCTACTTGCATTTTTATGTGCTTTTGAAACTGCTAGGTTGGCAGAAGCTGGGACAAGTAACGGGAGCTCACCCCATTACACGGCACTAGGGATTTGAACCGCTGAACTGTCAACCTTCTGATCGACAAGCTCAGCTATCTTACCCGCTGATCCACCCAATATTAAGATCAAACAGGGAAAACTGTTCTTGACCCAGATTTTTAGAAGGCTTGGGAGACGGCTTAAGTGAGAAGTATGGTGTTTTTTTTGAGGCAATGTCAGGCCTGTACAATAGCGTCCTGGTAGAGAATAGCACCCTTCTTTATTGATATTTGGAGATTTATTAGAGGCAGAGTTGTTTAGGAGAATCATCTGCTGTTCTGGCCATACTATATTTTTACTGTTATTTTTATTGCTTGCATTCCATTAATTCCAGGTCCTCTTGTCTCATTCATGGTTTGCTGGTTTGTTACAGTAGCCCACTTATCATCAGATTGTCCTGGTTCCTTAACATCTGATGCAGGACCTTGTTAATCCGAATTATGTCCAAGTCAGCATGAATCTCTTACGGTACTTCACATTATTCTCCTATTCAAGGTTGGCAGGAGAAGCATTAGGAGGTTAGGGGATCCTTGACCCCTACTGCTAAGATAGGTATCAGTTGGTATTCAAACCCTGGATTCCCTTGTCAAAGGGTGGTACTCTAACCATTGTGCTATCCAGCCTGTATCTGAGGCAGCAGCAGATGTGGGAGGAGGTTCAAGCAGAGGAAGTGCCATTGCAAAATAAGACTTTGCATGGACTATATATCATCAACCGATAGACATTGAGAAATCCTACCAATGGCTGGAAAAGACTGGATAGAAAGACAACATTGAGGTACTGATCATAACAACACAAGAACAGGCGTTAGAGAGGACCCAAAGTACAAACTGTTCACAGAGACCTCAGAGGCAGTCCAACACCTAGTGGCATGATATTAGATGCAAGCAAGAACAACATACAATACACAGCATAACATAAGTAGGTAGTATTGTGTACAGGAACACCTGCAGAGTGTTGGAGTGGCTAGAACCCATCTGTGGACTTTCCTGACTAGAGCTTCCCAAGCCAGTATGGGGGATTCCATAGATGATCATCTAACAGATTTAACAGATTAACAGAGTTGGAAGGGAGTTTGTAGGTCTTTTAATCCAACCCTTTACCCAAGCAGGAGACCTTGCACCATATCTGACAAATGACAGTCCAGTCTCTTCTTGAAAGCTTCCAATTAGGAAGCTCCCACCAGTTCTGAAGGCAAGGTGTTCCATTGGTTGATTGTTCACACTGCCCAAAATTTTCTCCTTATTTCTATTTGAATCTCTCCTTGATCAGTTTCCATCCATTATTCCTTGTCTAGCCTTTGGGTGCTTTGGAAAACGCCCCCCTCCTCTCTGTGGCAGCCTCTCAAATATTGGAACACTGCTATCATGTCTCCTCTGGTTCTTCTCTTCACTAGACTAGCCATGCTGAGTACTTGCAACCGTTTATTATATGTTTCATATTTCATGGAGAAAAACAGAGATCCTATGGGACTTTCAGATCCAGACTGACAGGCAAGTACTGGACAGTCAACCATAGATAAGGACAGTGGTGGTGATAGTTGTAGCATTGCCAGGTGATGGCAACGTCAGGAAGAAGGAATACCAGAAGCTGGAGAAGTACCAGGCCTGAAGAGAAATTAGAGGGGATGTGGAAGCTAAAGGGCAAAGTGGTCCCAGTGGTTATAGCAGCCCTTAGGGCTGTGATTCCTAAGCTGGGGGAGTGGCTCCAACAGATCCCAGGAACAATATCAGAGCTCTTTGTCTGGAAGAGTCCAGTTCTAAGGTACTGCACAGAACTCTCAAGCTTCCAGGTCTCTGACAGAGGACCTGAAATTGAGAAAAAAGTAACACTCATAGAGATGAGAAGGGTTTTTATATTATTCTATGTAAGCCACAATGAAAAGTCTTCTTGATTTTGACAGGGGAATTGAATTATGTAAAATCAATCAATCAATCAAACAAACAAACCTTTATCTGGAGTTTTCCATCTCAGGAAGAATGAAATAATTGAGCCTGATCATATTGACACCATTGGCACCGCTAGTAATTCAATGCCAGGATTTTTCTCTCTCTTCTTAGGCCTTCCCCTCAATACCACTTGTGTTCCTATCTCAATCTTCTTGTCCAGTGGTTTGTAATTCTTTGCAATGCCTTCAGGGATGTTCCTCACTGTATTGTTTGTTCCCATGTGGATCAGTGGAAAGGGTATTGGTGTTATTTACTAGATATTGAGAAACAGGTTGAAACCTGTGATCATAAAACATCACATTTATACAACCCTTATATCAATATGCCAATATCATGTCAGCACTAAATTAGTCAGAATATTCTAATTCACCTTTTTAACTGAACTATCTGCTGCCAATGAAAAAAACTGAGAATAACAAAATAAGTATTTCCGGGTCTTTTTCCCTGCTTAGTCTCTCCTTCTGTACTTTAAGTCGTTGGAAATAATGCACTTGGTTTAAACTTTGCACCCATAGAATCAGTGTTCATTTTAAAATACTGCATGTTGCTCTGATGTTCCTTTGACAGACATAAGAACAAATTTGATAAATTAAACATTTTTAACTGGTTGCTTGCCATTCACATTTTCAGAAATATATTAGGTGTTCTGTGAATCTATTTTTAACGTTTAGAGATGTTTTATTAGTACCAATGTGTTTCTGTTGCTATTTCTCATCCCCCTTTTCAATATTTAATCTTCCTTTTCAATTGTTCTATATAGGTAAGATTTTTTTCTATAATGGATAGTAATTTGGACTTTTTGGAACCCATGACTTTTTAAAATGTTCTACAAATGTTATTCGCATTGTAGAAGTAATTGAAAAGATAGATTTATGAGACAATAATATTGCTTGATCTGTACACAATTGGGATGGGGGTTGAACATGTACACATGTGAAAAAGAATTGGGTATGAAGTGAGAAAAATATTAGAAATGATGAAAAAGGAAAGCTGAATTGAAAGAGACTGGAAACTTGTTGAAAATCATGCCTAATAATTTGAAGAGTAACTTTTTTGAAAGGTAAAAATTCCCTCAAGTTGAGTTCGACTTGTAGTATTGGAGTTTCTAGCATATGAGCAGACATCATTCGACCACACATGGTGAGCAAAATGTGTGGATAGTGCTTGTTCTCATAAATAAAAATATAAATGAAAACAACAACATGGAATGTAGACAGTTTTGTGTGGTGGTTAAGGCAGTAGGCCACCAACCAAGATCGTTTAGTTCTAATCCACCTTTGACACAAAGCCAGCTGGGTGACCTTGGGTCAGTCACTCTTTATTAGCCCTAGGAGGAAAGCAATGGCAAACCACTGCTGAAATCTTGCCAAGAAAACTGCAGGAACTTGTCCAGGCAGTTGCCAGAAATCAGCACTGACTTGAAGGCACAAAACAGATCACAGCCATATAAATAGGATCACATCTGAAATGCTTAGAATTTTGAACTGATACAACAGCCACCCCCTACCCCCAATAGTCCAGTATGTCAGGACAAAAGGAGTCTCATGATAGATGATGGTATTTTAGTACAAAATTAGTATTGCACAATCCATGACTATAACAATGTTTTTAAAACATTGTATATATACTATTTTAAAATTGTATCTGGCTGTGCACTGCCCCGAGTCCGCGAGGAGAGGGGCGGTATATAAATCTGATAAATAAAATAAATAAATAAAATATATAGTCCTGGCTCTCAGCTACACCACTCATAAACAGTAGTTTTTGTCAACAACTCATGAAGCTCATGTGGCTACCCAGAGTCACATGGATGATCTCAATGATCTCAATTCCTTGGCAGAAGGTGTCTTGGTAGACAGTGAAAGGCAGCAAGGTTTCGACTTGCCATTGTGCTTACAGGAAACAAGGCTTGGTAAATTCTTCGCAGGATGCAGAATTGGGTCTTTCCTTCAGGGCTTTGAAATGCTGCTGAAGTGTTTTAACATTATTTTACTTCTAATGTGCATTTGAAATTGTCAATGTTAAACTCAGTCTGTTTTAATGTCTTTTATGAATGTCAACTACTATGATCCATATGATTTTGGTATCTATGAATCAAATGAAATGAATAAATGAATGCATGTGTATATATTAGACAAATTGTACCTTAATACTTTTAATTTAGTAATGTATTTATATTTTATTTAGCCATTTATTTATATATAGCATTTGTATGCCATCTAAATTATATTGTACTCTACAATGAAATTAATAATTATAGTAATACAATATCGTATAATATCGTATAGGTAATGCAATATATTTATAGAAAGTACTCATTGAAATTATAAATAAAATAAACTTAATTTATTATAACCTAACATCAGCAGCAAGGTTGAAAACTGGCTTGGTTTCCAAAGTAATAGCAAAAACAAAAAAAACAAAAAACAAATTAATACTTAGAAAAAAATTCCAAGATATGCAAAAAGAAAGAAACTAATATAACTGAAAGTCTACAGAAAATGACTTGTTAGCTGGCTTTTCAAATGCTAGTCAATGGATAATTCACTTTAATTGTCTTTTATTCACACCATAGGAAGCATAATATAAAAATAATAATATATAAGCACTAGTTATCTCTTGCTATAAGTAGGCACTGGAAAATTTCAAAACCTATGATGGGCATTAAATGAATGAAAGGCCATCACACACACAAAAAATCCTTTGTTCCACAATAACCTCTGTCAATGTGTCAATGGACACAGAAATCCTTTGTTCCACAATAACCTCTGTCAATGTGTCAATGGACACAGAAATATAGAATTTATTTCAAGGGATGGGCAGGTCAATACAGCAGGATATGTCTATTTCTTTCCAAAAACACTGTGATGATAGCAGAATGTTGTGATCTCCTACATGTAGTTCAGTGATTGTTTCAAATCTATCATCTCAAGGTGAGGTTGGAAGAATTTCCTAGACCAACATTTACCATTGTTCTTACACAAAGATATTTCAAGTCTAAAATCATTCAGGTGTCCTGCATGTTAATATTGTAATACACAGCACTATGATCAAACATACCTAGATGACACCAAATTGGGAAAAGCTACTCCATAAGGGCACTCTTCATCTCTAGCAATCAAGGTAAGCTTGAAGACCTGTCAGCTACAGCAATATATAGTCTTGTAAACTTTCTTTAAAAACTGCTTGATCAATTAGAGGGGTCCTTTTTAAGTTTCTTTCTCTGATCCTTAAGTCACTGGGAGTTTCAGCCTTTATTGCCTGATTGTTTCCTAGGCAGCAGCTCTTCCCCTCATCCACACATTACATTACAATCTGAAAGTATTTTGGGGATGACAATGATGATGATTTCTGAGATCACTGTATCCTTCCCATTAAGTTGTTAAGGATGACTTTGATTATACCTCAACTACCTATCTACGCAAGATGCTCAAAAGCCCAAACAACAAGAATAATTCTCCCCTTACTATATGTATTGGCACCAGTGAGAAATTAGACAGTATTGTGGTTAAAGTGTCAGACTAGGGGAAGAATATCTAAATTCCAAGTTGCACTCAGTCATAGGTAAGCCAGTTATTCTCTGTTATCTCATCCTTCTTTATACAGCTATTGTCTGGGAAAAAAGCAGAGTGCTACATATGCCACTTCAAGCTCCTAAATTAAAGGCAGGATAGAAATTATTTTTCTTTATTTGTATCACAGAAGCACTTTTCAAATCATAAACCTATAGCCTTCAATAAGTGAATAAAATAGGTATAAAACAGGTCATGAAAGTATAGTACATGTAAAAAGTATGTAAAGTAAATAGGATTAAAACTAAATGTCATTTGTCTAGCATTGGACCAGTCAATGGCATTTTCTCTGGTCTGCATGAATCTTCCTTCGTACATGTTGAAGGACATCATGTGAGATGGGTAGATTTCCTCCACATCCACATACAGCATCTTCTATAGGGAAGCCCCATTTTCTTAGATTGTACTTTGATTTCCCTACTCTGGCGTATAGTCTATTTAGCAATTTTCATACACACCAAGGTTCTTTTTTTACCAGGTAACAGACAGTTGTGTGATTCTGCCCTTACTTGTCTTCTAGCATGGTCTGTGACAACTGATTGTAGGAAGGATGGAAGCTTTGAGGAAGCTGTTCCTTGATCTCTGTCTTAACCTTGTTAGTTGATGACTATACAAGAATTGTGTTTCAGTAGACATGGCTTTAACCCACACTTTCTGTGCATCGTTATCTGATGGAATTTTGGAGGGGGGATACCAGCTACATTAGGGGTGTCAAACTGGCAGCCCGCAGGACAGATGCATCACTCACAGGCCATGCCCACCCTAGCTTTGTGAATGGGAAAAAAATTGTAAAATGTCATGTGATGGCAATGTGACAGAGTAAATTTGACACCCGTGAACTAGGTAATGCATCTTTTATATTGGGGTTGGTTTTAGACATCTGTAACTAATCTCGTTGTTTCATCTAGGTCCACATCCAGACTCCTGCGAGTCCCTTGGACTGCAAAGCGATCCAACCAGTCAGTCCTAGAGGATATCAACCCTGACTGCTCTTTAGAAGACCAAATCATGAATATGAAATTCAAATACTTTGGCCACCTAGTGAGAAGGAAGGACTCACTGGAGAAGAATATAATGCTGGGGAAGATTGAGGGCCAAAGAAGAAGAAAGGGAGGACAGAGAACGAGGTGGCTGGATGGAGTCACTGAAGCAGTGGGTGTGAGCTTGGGTGGACTCCAGAGGATGGTGGA
>JANHFP010007179.1:470169-480454 GCA_032468135.1 Calamaria suluensis
ATTTTTTCGCCAGCTCAATCAGTGTGGCAGAGCTAACTGCCGTGTCTTTCCTCTTCTAAATGCTGGTGTACATGCACAGAACACACATTTGCTGTGTGTGCTGCTTTGCATGTCTTAATGTGCATGCTCAGTGCATGTCAAATGTGCGTGCTCCACTGTGCATGCATGGTGTGAACATTTATGCACATGCCAAACATCCAAGAGGAGAACTGTTAGTAAAGGTAAGTAGAACCCACCCCTGGTCAAGACATCAGTTAGTTTGTAGATAGCGTTCATTTGCCAACCATACTCAGTGATCAGTCAAACTTATAATGATGCTGAAAGTAGAGACAATTGGTCCTCTAAGCTGTGGTCAACACCATGTCCCAGCAGTCCTGTAATCACAATTTGAGAACTTGCAACTAGTGCATGTGATGTGGTAGTTAACAATCCATAGTGATTCACAACTACAGTCAGATCTGCTCCAATTGAGGTTCCAGTAAGTTGGCGCAGTCATGTAATGTAATGCTTAATTATAACACTATTTAGAAATTGAATGATCAGTCCTAATTCCAGCCAGTAAGTGAGAATTACCAGTATTTTTCTTCAATGCACTGACAATATTTAGAATTAATTGGGCTCCATTATGTTTCTATAAATAAGAACTGTCAGAAACAGTGTTTTGTTGGTACATAATAGAAACCACATAAATATGACTGTGACGAAAACTAACATTTTCAGAGGTTAGTATGTCTTTTTGTATATTTTTTTACATTAAAACTTTTGAACAAGAAGAAGAAAACAAACACAGACCAAGATAAAGTAGGGGGAGAAAAATAAAGGGAAAAAATGTATAAAAGAGAAAAAAAAAGAAAAATAGAAAAAAAAAGAAAAAATATATATGAAGAAATAGTTTCCAATATTATGCACAGCAGTTATATGAATAAATATATTTAGTCTGTCGCCAAAGTTATCTCATTCTTCTTTTTTCTTCTTTCTATACTCTATCCTGTGTAGTTTTGGTTCATTTTTTTTTCATTTTTACATGAAAATTCCGTAAGAGGCTTTCAGTCACCAATAAATGTAGACAATGCTTTTTTTTAATAAAATAAGTCAATTTATATTTCAGCAAGATCTATTATTTTCACCACCATTTCTTCATAATGAGTAGCGTCAAATCTTTCCAAATCTATGCCTATGGTAAACTTGCTGCAATAATAATTTATTGAAATTATCTTCCAAAGTCCATAATATTCTTTTGAACTATATATCAACCAGTACATGAAATTTGACAGCTAAAATAACATAAACGGATTCTCCATGCCTTTTCTATGGCCAAATGGGTGATGCAGATAGAAATAATATTTCATTTACAATCATTAATTAGTGGTTCAAAGACTGTTCACAGAGTTGCAACAGCACTAAAAAAAGTGACTTACAACCAGTCCTTACACTTACAATTGTTACAGCATCCTCATGGTAACAATCAAAATTTGGGTATTTGGTAACTGTCATATATTTTACAAGGGTTGTGACAATCCCAGCCAACTTCTGACAAGTAAAGGCAATGGGAAAAACCAGATTCTCTTAATTACTGCATGTTTCACTTAACAGCTTCAATAATTCACTTAGCAACCATGGCAAAGAAGGTTGTCACAAGAGAAATTAGCAACATAAATTCTTGCCCCAATTGTTGTAAGTCAAGGACTATGTCTACTGCAATATTGGAAAGATAAATGTATGACCCCATTCAATCAATGGATTGAAGACGTGATTACATTTACCACCTATGGACAGATGGCCAATACAGGTAGACTTTGTATGATCAAAAGTAATGAAACTTGGAACTCATTTATACAAAATACAATAGGTTAGAAATGGATAATAGAGTTATATTAGAAATTAATAAGTACAATCAAACATGCTTGAGAATGTCACATTTAACCTTCAGCCATTTGCTTGCCATTCAGTGAAAAAATGTTTTGATTCTCTAAAATATTGTGATCAAATTCAACTGTTTGTAGATGAATGTTATAGCAAATAATTTAGTAATTTAAATATTTTCCTGAGGAGAGGGCAATCGATGAAAGCAATTTTAAATGTATTTAAAATTTAAATAATATGCATACATAATTTAGTACAAACTAGATTTTGTGTCATAGAGGTTTCTTGGAAGACAGTATGTTATTTATTTGTTTTGTTTTTTTGTTTGAATTTATATGACTGCCTGCTTGCTGCCAGTGACACTGTGGTTGATAAAAATATTAATCTCTGATGTTTAAAATTTCTATTTTAATATAAAGCTTTGTTTGTGCTTTGATGTTTGGATATTGCTTTAATTGAATTTATGCTGGTTGGACTTAATATATTTTATAAATTTTGAGTACAAAAGAATCAAATTCTGTTGCATTTGATATGATAATGGTGGTTATCATATGGTGAAGTGGTTAAATATATTAGGATTAGATAATTTGTAGACCTTCCTCCACCCATTTTGTGATTTCCAGAGCAGTTCCATATTATACTCCCAAAATTTAGCAAAACTGCTGATCTGTAGCAGTGTGGTTTTTCCTTTTTGCTCCTTTAAAAATAATATAAATAATATGTTCATTTTGCTCCTTAATTCTATATCCCACCTTCTCAAACAAAATATTGAAAAATTGACTCCAACTACCTAATTAATATCAATACTCAAGTGACCCAACTTCCTATGGTACCCAACAAGAAATAAAAGTCTCTAGTTATGATTGCCTTTAAAAATGCTTGGTAAACTTTTAGGTATGTTTTTGTTTTTGATGTGTTTTTAAGCATCAGTATCCCATAAATTATATGGTGGGTTTTTTTTGGTATATGTTTTATTTACAGTTTTTCTTTAATATCCAACATTTTTTGTGGACAGTGTAATGACTGGGTTAACCTAATTTTCACAACAGTGCTCTCCATAAATTATATGTTGTTCCATTATAAGATCCATCTGTATCATTTGGAACTGTCTAGTCAGTCCTTCTGCTCTAAATTCTAATTTCTTGGTCTACTACTTTGTGCAGGTAAATCTCACTTGGCAATTGTGCAGCGGGTGAATAATGAAGGGGAAGGGGATCCTTTTTATGAAGTCTTGGGCATTGTTACCTTGGAAGATGTAATTGAAGAGATCATCAAGTCTGAGATTCTAGATGAAACAGATCTCTACAGTGAGTATTAAGCACCACAGTGTTTGCCCTCAGAATTATATAAAGGCTTTCTGGTTAATAAGGTTTTCTGTCTTTTTATTTTTTGAGGGAAATTACATTTTGAGAAGAATTAAATATGAACTAAAATTGAAAGCCTAGCCCAATTCAAAATGCATGTAACTGCCTCTGTATTGTAACAAAAAGATACACTCTTATCATTTAAGACAGCTATTTTAGAAGATAAAGGACAATTTTTTTTCACCATGTGATCAATTTTATGCCCTTTAATGTAGCCTGATTATTTAAAATGATCTGTTGCTTTTATTCAACTATCATTCTCATTGTCTTTTATACATAGTATTTGAGGGTGTAAGAATATTGTCAAGTATTAGGTGGCAAAGTGTCTTGGATTAGCCCTCAGAAGTACTGCGTATGCCTTCTCTGAAAATGTCAGAAAATGTTTATTACCGTAGTGCATGGTTTGTAGTACATCATGTGCCATCACTGCAGTTTGTTGTGGGAAAGAGACAGACAGTTGTGAAAAAACAATGTAGATAGGACCGCAAGCATTTTGGAAGATGTACATGTATTTTTGTTAAGCTGTCATATCTGATCAAGCATATTTTCAGATGCTGAACTAAGTAATAAATGCAAATACAGAGGCTGAATCCTAACAACACAGAGCCTGAATTGCGAGGGTGTGTTCTTCAGTTTATGAATTTTGTTTATCATCATTGGAGGCTCAAATGAGTTCTGAGACCTTGAACATTTGTTAGTATACCAGCTATACATTTTCCTGGACAGGGGTATCTTCCACTAATGGGTTTTTAATGGGATGCAATCAGCAGGCAAATTACTGAAGGAGTATCTACCATGTACATTTTCTGCTACTGCTGAAATAACTGCAGTGACTGCTTATTAGTTTGTGACAAACTTCACAGTATCAACTTCCTAAATAGTTTGAGAACAAGGCACCGAGCAGGTCACCTTTGGAGATGTAACCTTATGCAGTCAATTAAGGAGATCCTGGTGTTTCTGCAGTGATCTGTAAACTACAATTTTCTGAGACCTCTATGCTATTCTTTCTTTAGGACACTTTCTACTCTATTATTCAGTTTTCTTACTGTGATATACCTTAAGCTCCTATTAAAATCCCTTTATCTATACCTTTTCTACATGAATGCTGATCATTAATATTTGTTTGTTTTATCAAATCTATATAGCTGCCCATCTCACACAAGGTGACTCTGGGCAGCATGCCTCAAAACCACTGTCTTATACATATTTTCCATGGTAGTGGGGGCAGCATCCAGAAATGGATTGTCCTCTTCTGTCAGCCAATCAGACTGGATCTGTCAAAGCTCTTAAGACAGCCTTCCAACAACAGTCTCCAGCTTTTGACTCAGTCTTGGCTTGGACAGATGTGGTTTTTGACAGCTCATTTCTGTATTCTGGCCACTACCATTTTTCTAGAATGTTTTTTTGAATTTTTTTTTCTGAATTTCTTGACATCTGACAGCTCCCAGGCTTTGTCGAGCTAGTTCCAGTGTGAACATATATATACATATTATAACACCTAGTAACTTATTTAATATGTTAAAATTGTTTTGTTAAAGACAATTATTGAAACCAAGATTGCAAGAGGGTCAAAATCAGAATGTTATGCATGATGTAGCCATGGTACAGGCTCCCTGCTGTCAGGGGATCCCCAGGCAAAAGCCATGTGTTAAGCCTTTCAGGGTGGCTACAAGGGTTGGGGCTAAATTCAGGGCAAAAAATATTGCAAAGGGCAGGTTCTATGGCGGAAAATACTTTTTTTCTAGGTCCCACCAGACAGATTTTTTAATGTATGGGACCTACAGCATGACTCTCCTGCCAGGCTTGATGGGATGGGTAGATGTAATCAAGGAGGGGCAGTCCCTCAGATAACATGGTCTCATGTCACGTAGGGCTTTGAAGATCAAAACAAGCACCCTGAATTGTAGCAAGGGACTAATTGGTAACCAATGCAAACTCACAGGCCAAAGGTGTAATATGTCTTTCTAGAGACATATATCATTACCCATGCCATTGCAGCTGGGGTTTCTGGATGCTCTTCAAAGGCAGCAGCATTGTAGTAATCCTTTGGAAGATGACCATGGAGTGAGTAATTGTGAGTAGAACCTCATGATCCAAGAACAGGGGCAACTGGCACACAATACAAAGTTGTACAAAGGCCCTCCTGATGTATAGAATGTGCAAATGACCTTGGGCAGAAAAGGGAAACAGAAGAGTTAGGGGAAGAGATTTAGAAAGGACCCTTCCTGATGGATCAACCAGTTAAAAGTGGCAGAAGGAAGTTTGTGCCTTAAGATATGCAAGGTTTTGTTAATGCAGCCTCCTCGTAAAATAAAATTAGTTCATCTAATCCTGTTTGATTTAGGGAACTGTTTCCATCATGTCTTTATGTGGAGGTCAAAATAGGAGACTTCCTTTTGTAGTTTCCTTCACAAGTCCTCTGGAATCATGAGAGGGTTGAGGAATTCTCTAGCTGGTTTGTGGAGAAGAGCTAGGGAAGAACTCTTGTTTCTCAGGCAAACTATACATGATATCGGATTCCATTGGGTTCTTCTTTTATGAAAGGAAGAATTCTTACATTATTTTGTACATGAAAAATAGCCAACATTCATCTGATCCTGTAACTCCATTAAAATTAATGCAGTTCCCCTATTAGCATAAAACATATGTTTGTACAAGAAAAACAAAAACACCAATTATTTTTTGTCTATTATTATTCAAAGAAATGTTGGATTATTTTCTGCCCATTATCTCTTTTCCTCATTGTTGCCATTATTTGTAAAGCCAAGAAGACTTCCTCAGTGCCATAATTTTTAACGGCAGAAAAGCAGCAGTGGGAGAACTCTGACAGATCTTTGGATATAGCCTAATGAAAACAGATCTTATATTAATTTACTCAGTAGCTTGCTTTGATAAGGTAAAGACTTTGATCAAAAGTTAACTGGCATCATAAACTTTTAATTAGATTGGTGGATTTTCTCAGAGATTTGTGAGAATTTGTGTAAATAATAACTGCTTATAATAATTGGAATAAATAAATATAAAAATAATAAATTGGAATATAAAAATGGAATCACAAGGTAAACACTGGAGTGAAATGTAATGAATATTTTATTTGTTTTATCTCTAGCTGATAACAAGACCAAAAAGAAAGTAGCCCATCGGGAGAGAAAACAGGATTTCTCTGCCTTCAAACAGACAGATAGTGAAATGAAGGTTAAAATCTCACCACAGTTGCTTTTGGCAATGCACCGTTTCCTAGCAACAGGCAAGTGTGGCTTATTAAAGTTCTTATCACATTAGGATCTAACTGCTCAATTGCCAACAGAGAATCAATGAAACAGTGGATTGAGTAGAGAAGCTGTGTTAGGGAATTGTATGTTGTGTCTCCTTGTTCATTATATTCTCTTCTCTTATACTTTATGTTCAATCCTGATAGAAATTCTGAGAGTGTAGCAGAAATAGAGCTAGTACAGCTTAAAATTGTTTGAGGAGGCCAGGGTTAAGGAGCAGCATCACACTGCTTTCATAGACTTGATCTGGCTAAAACTGAACTGGATGCCACTAAGAAAACCATGTAACTTTCTTTGCCTTTCATTTAATTAAAAATAGTTGCTGGAATGAAACAAACATGCAGGAGGACTGAATCATGTCTGTTTCCCACTGTTAACAGATTAACAAGGTTGAAGGGACCTTGTAGGTCATCTAGTCCAACCCCACCCACCCCTGCCCAAGCAGGAGACCCTACACCTTTTAAGATAAACCTTCTCCTCTCCTTCCCTTCTCCTGTTACTGGTTTTCTTTTTTTGTGTACCTTTTTCGTTTTGGGAGGAAAAATATTTTAGGCCCAATTTCCAGAGGTAGAGATGAGCATTAAACTGGAATAAAGATATCTTCTTTGATTGCTTCCTCCATTCTGGTCTCTCTTTATGAATAGATAGATGTTACCTGTGGCCAAATATTGCCCAGATGGGTTGATAGATTCTTGAGCAGTCTGAGCGGTGTCATGGACATGGTGTGCATGGCACAGGACAGAGGCAATAAATAACAGAGATGTGTTGGCCTGAAACATTTGCCATTCCACTTTTATAATTACTTTAAAAATAAGTTAATCAATATATTATGTCTTAAGAAATGTACTATTCGTTATCAATCAAGTTGTTTTTATGTTTTCAGAGGTTGAAGCATTTGGCCCATCCCAAATGTCTGAAAAGATCCTCCTGAGGTTACTAAAGCATCCCAATGTGATTCAGGAGCTGAAGTATGATGAGAAAAACAAGAAAGCCCCTGAATACTACCTCTATCAGCGAAACAAACCCATTGATTACTTCATTCTAATTTTACAGGTCAGGCCTATGATTATGCGCATTTGTTTCTCCTGCAACTCTCCTCTGACAAGCATGACTATTCAGTGACAGTCTCTGATGTCAAAAGGGTCATCGTTATTCCTGCATTACGTTGTTATTTGTTCTGTCTGCATCGGGCAACCTAAGATTTGGTTAAGCAAGATACCATTGATCCTAATGGTGATTGAATAGCTTTAAAAAAGTAAATGGCAGCTTCAGAGGGATTGGCAAAAGGACCATTGGTAAGAATGGGAACTCTTTTTTCAGTGCAACTAGTGGGAGGATGGAGCTGTGCTGGTTTAAAATATCAGGGATACCACGAAAAAGTTAAAGCAACAGTTCCTCCTTTCACAGTTCCAGTCTGAGACACTTTTTTTAGAAAAACTTCAATCAGCCCCATCTTATTTAATGGGAAAATTATTATGTGTCTATTAAAATTTTAGGGGTGTCTGATTAAAGTTGGGCCTCGTATTCAGGAGTAGAAAGTACTTTAAAATATAATTACATTGATCAAAGTCAATGTAACTAATTCTACTTTATTGTAATGCTACATTAATAGAAACTTGCAAGCCTGAACACACAAATTTCACTACTTGGTCTTGTCTTTCTTAAGCTTCTCTGACCTAAAGCACCTGCAGGCTCCTGCTTCTCTTGTCTGATTGCTTCCTAGGCAGCATCTCCTCTTTCCCCCCAAGATCTTTCATACATTCCATTTACAATAAAGCATGAGATGAAAGAAAAAGGCACAATCTGAAAATGATCGAAGAAATTGCTGTTGACCCTTTTGAAGAAAAGGTGAAAACATTAGACTGTGTAAAACCAGGGCCATGTATTACATTTTTATTCAGTTATTCAATGTATTGATCACCATACACTTTTAGATATAATCCTAATTAATATTAGCTACATTTAACGAACCATTAAAATCATCCAATTAATTACATAATTTAAGTCCCTGTAGATGTTTTCAAATCACCATTTCCATTGCTCACTACGTTGGCTAGGGATACTGAGAATTGTAAGTAAGCAACATCTGGAAGGTAATGTTATCTGAGTTTTGGTTTTTGGCATCATCAAAATAGAGTGAAAACCAAATTATTTTAAGGTGGTGGGAATAGATTGGAAACAATTAAGCAGCAAATCAACTTGAAAATCACACTTCCTCTCAAAAGTAAATATTTTTAAGTCAATAACCAGAACAGATGACATTTTGATAAAATCCTGGTATGCGTATTATTAACTTGGGGCATTATTTTATGGGTAATCTGTAATATGAATTGAACTAACCTTAGTTTTGCCTAATAAACTAAACAATTATGTATACTGTAGTAAGCAAACAGCACCACCTACCGGTTTGCTTTTGAAACAAATGAAGACAAAATAACAAGCAATTTTGTGGTCTTTAGAACTGATGTTTGACAATATAATTTAGTTTAATACATTACTTTGGTATTTTTAAATAAAACTGAAATCTTCTACAGTATTTACAGTTAGCTATTACGGTTTTGATATTCTGACAAATCAATTTGCATGGTAGTCTAAATGTTTGTCAGGAACAATATCTTCATTGATGAAAATAATTTGATTTACACAAATTTATTTATCTCAGATACTTATGCAGATGTTATTTTTAGAGAGAAAAACAAACAATGAATTCAGGAGCCTTTCTTTGATGGCCCCAAATAGCATGAAAAGTCATTAGGTCCTGAAGGAAATTTGAAATATGGTCCAGATATGGTTTAATATATTTTATATTATAATTGCAGTTTTACTTGTTTTTATGATGTATTTTTAAAAGCCTTTAAAATTAGTCATGAAGAGAAAAAAGTTACAAATCTGATCTTATTGAGCTTGTTTAATAATATATATTACTTTTTATTATAAAGTATTTCTGTATACTTAAAGAGTATATTTATCTTCAATTTACGTCTCTTATATACTGAATGTACATGTTTTAAAATTCAAACAGACTTTTGTTCCAAGACTTATACGATAGATAAAATACATAGTAGAAAATTCTAATAAATAATAGAAGCTCTTTTGCTCAACACAAACATTGTGATCTGTTTTATACTAAAAAGTAGAAAAATCTTCTGTTCTTGGAAAAAAAAATCCAATGTTTTTAATTCCACACGCAGAAATACACCTATCAATTTTGGATAACAGTTTATGCCTTTGATGTAGTCAGTAAAAGCCTGTGCCACAACATATATATTGCATAAACTTTCTTATATAATTAGGTGTTAAGAATGATCCCACCTAATGAATTTTTAAGCAAAAGTGTTTTAATCTTATATTGCTAATATAGTTGTTTTCTGGGCTTCTGTGATCAGGATCATAGTCTATTCTTGAGTCATTTATCTGCTTAAGCCATCTCTAGCTTTGAATGAATGAATTCTTTGTTACAGCCAAAGACCTACAAGAAATAAAGTCCAGACAGTAATCCAATACTGAGTTACATAATGAATAATACAGTGTGAAACAAACAGATTGTAAGATAAAAGCAATAGGGAATAAGTGCTATAGCTGGAAGAAGGAACTGGTTTTGATAGTATACTCTTAGTATTTATTGCTGTACTCTTTATGCTGCATACCGAATTTGAGCAATTATAACATTGAGCAATTTATCTGGGTGCCCTTGAAAGTTTACTAAATGGAGCATGATTATCATTATGTAGATCCCTTTAGAATTAACATTATTTTATTTATTTATTTATTTAAAATATTCATATG
>JANHFP010007179.1:495138-508196 GCA_032468135.1 Calamaria suluensis
AATTCCCCAGTCAGCTTTGCTGGCATTGGTGGCTTGGGAATTCTGGGAGTTGAAGTCCACCAGGCTTTCAGTTGCCAAGGTTGGAGACCTCCAGTATAGAGCATCCATTCACAAGCTAAAAACATTACTTCCAATTTAGCTTCCACTGGTGAGCTAAATCTCAGAAGCTATAACACTCCACCCTCTACTCAGATGTGTTGCATCGTAAGATCCTCTCCGAAGCAATAATGACTTTCAAATAAACTTTTATTCCCAAGGTTCTGTTTCTTGAGATTTTTTGCTTCTCAGGCAATCTTATTATTCCCATAGTTTAAACATGGTTTGGTGGCATTTTATCAAAGTCGTAGATGCAAAACACACATTTGTAAGGGCATTTTTTTCTTTTTTGTTTGAGTGAGAGCTGAATGGTGGGGAGCCACTGACGTTTAAGTCTTTCTCAAAACTTGTCCTCCTTCTCTGAAGAAACCATGACATTGAGTATATTCAGAAATTGAAACCATGCCTAATATTGAATATAATAGACATATATGGAATATAATAGACATATATAGAAAAACCAAGTCCCTTCAAGGTCCTGATTTTTCTTACTGGGGTTTTTCTCATTTGGGGAGTTAATCAAAGGCAGATTAAGAGAGTTTTGTTCTCTTACTAACTACATAGAAAAGAATCCTAAATGATTTGAATAAGATGATCATGAAGGTAGGCTAGTTTTCATTAAAAATAAATGCAGATGTTTTAAAGAACACTTTATTTACAATGTGATTTATTAAAGGTTTTTTTTTTGCTTTTCATCAGAGCAGAAAGTTGTTTTTTTATTAGGGTAGAATGATTTCAGCATATTACATAGAAATAGATGTTTGGATTTTCAAGTTAGGATTCTTTAAAATCTGCTTTTAAAAAATCATAGACAAAATACTATGAAATTTACAGCGAAATTTCTGACAAATTTAGAAATCATTGTGAATCGCAAAGGATAATTGATTATTATTATTATTATTATTATTATTAATAATAATAATAATAGTAATAATAGTAATAATAATAGTAATAATAGTAATAGTAATCCTGAACTTATTGGAGCATCCTGATATGAGAGTTGTAGTTTTGATTCAGAAAGAAACATATGATCTTTATCAAACTGAAAAGAGTTGCAACAGTCAGTTAGCTAAGCTTAGAAAGAGAGAGAGGATTATACAATATTAGCAGTATGAGAGAGGAAACTCAGATGGATTTTGCAGCATGATTAGTTACGTAGGTCCATTCGCAATAGATGAACTTGTAGCATCACTGGTTCTTGAATTGGGGCAGAAAAAAATTAGAGCCATTTATTCTGCCTTGAACAAACAAATGTATTCTAAATGATCCCAAACTGCCTTGGACTTGAAAATTTGTGGATCCTGTTGCTTATTTTCAATAAAGGCAAGTTATGATGTATGCATCTCTTAATGCTAGCAGCATCAGGAGTATTATTATTAATTACCAACTTCTTTTTTCTATCTTTTAATGTGCTCGGTATAGATCTCAAGACAGCAATACCAAAATGCCCTAATGGCATCTCGAATGGATAAAACACCTCAGTCCTCGGACAGTGAAACCACTAAAATAGAACTGACTCTTACAGAACTGCATGACGGTTTGCCAGATGAGATGGCAAATCTACTGAACGAACAGAACTGTGTAACGCACAACAAGTCCAACCACAGTATGCATAATGAAGGTACCATCTAGGAATTGTCACATGGCTTTCATCCTCTTTCTCTGCTTTCCATCTTCGTCCCCGGTTCACCAGGACCAGCCCTCCCTCCTTTGCCCTCTCCCCGACTGTGACCGCCATTAACATGTGCTTATATCCAGTGCTCTGAGACCAAAGACATCCTGGGAATGGGAGACAACGCTGGGAAGAAATGGGAGCTCAGAGAAAGAGAGCACAGAAGGAAAGAAAAACAAACAAAACAAAACCAAGTAGCAAACACCTAAGCAAAGCTTGGCAATGATGAGCCATCTTTTTGGGACAAATGGCAACATTATTCCAAGCGGAGCAGAATCAGGTTTATATTGGTAATCCTTTTAAATATATGCTGAAAAGTCGAAGCAGCTGTGGGTTATTTTTCCAAGCAACATCATGAATCTGTTTTTAAAAAAATATTTTGCAGTGGTAAATATTGAAGGAAATTTATTCCCAGTTAAACTCTACTGTATTATTTGTGACTTTGTTCCAATGGTCCCATCTGTCATTTATTGTTTTTTTTCCCCTTTAGATAAAATGACACAGTATTGTCATTTGTAGAATGTATTGGTTGGGGGGAAAATCTGAATGATCCTTAAAGAACTTAGCACAGGGTTGCTCCTGAGACTGGATAAAAGTTAAGTGGTCCCTTAATCCTTCTGAGTTGTGTTCATGAGGACATGTCATTTAAGAGGCCATATTTTTGAGTCCAGGAATAGTGGAATATGTGGGCACCATATGAAAAAAGGAGGATTTGTGTCCTGAAAAAATTGCACATAGTATTTTATTTATTTGGGAGATAAGTAGCGATTTTTGCTGCTTCTCCTTTGCTGAGTGCATGTCTAAACTTTGGAGTATTTTCAAAGTCTATGTATTGTCAGCCATGCCGCCCTTTACTTTCAACAAAGAACTTGTTGTGAAAGGTATGTTAAGAGAGCTGACTTTTTTGTTATTTAAAAATGCTGCTATGCTGATAGCCAAAGTCAATCCTTCCAAAGGCTCTATTCTTAGAAGATACATGCCCCTATAGATGCTGCTGGGCCAGCCTGTTCTCTTAGATTTTAAAATTCCTTTTAAGATAAAGCCAGTGTGTGTTAGAGGAGTCTAGGCTAGAGGGCAGGAAGAAGAGATATGGGATATGTGTCACAACTGGGAGAAAATTTCTATTTTTCCATACGTTCTTTCTTTAGAAGTCCTCTTTTTAACCTCCAGTTCTTAATCAGCTGTTCAGAATTTTTCTGAAGACTTAGGCATGAAAAATGAAGAGGCAAATCTCTTTAGGATGTTCCCTGAAGAATGTGCTCCACCTCAGGAAGTTGCAATTGATTTTGTGGCATCTGGGGAGCGTTCCCCAAGGAATACCTTGCAGTTACATATTTAAACAACCTCATTTGACACTGCTGATGAGATCCTGAATTGCCCGTGCCATTCTCCCTGCTTACAAGAAATATGACCATGAAAACCTAGTATTACTGAATGGATAAACGGTTCTATGATAACCTCCTGAGCCTTGATTGGCTTTTTTTTCACTCTTCATGCTAGAACCCTGAATTTATAGCGATACTTTGCAGATGATGATGTGTTGGTTCTTTGCAGATGTGAGATGAACCTTTTGTAAATTCTCTATAGTTCTCCTTCTGCAAATATCCTAACCCCAAACAGTTGTGCGCCTAAGAGAAATTTATTTTATTTTACATTGTGATTCTTATTTTGCAGTTTAATCTGTAAATATGAAAGACCTGGTTTTTTTCATTGTTAACCACAAGACCTTTTGAGTTCCCATGAAGCACAATGTACATTTCTCCATTACAGTATGCCATTGAGTAGGATTTACGTTTTGAAACTTTCTTTTGTTAGCATAATACTTTAACCTATTAATTTTTTTTCAGGCTTGTCATGAAATGCAGACAAACGTCTTTAGAGGCTGCAAAATGCTATGCCCTTGAACACTGAATTTTCAAATGTAATGTGCTGTTGAAAATTATATTTATAATTATACATTATAATTTGGCCTGCTATGACAAAGATAGATTCTTAACTGTTTTTGTGTCTGTATTTCATGTATCTCTTTTCATATTTTGTTCCCCATAACACATACTGAATTGTTCAAATTGATTATATCCAAATGATTATGCTGGTTTGCCATGAAAAGGTTTTCTAGAACTTCCTAAACATTTTAAAGGTGTATAACAATCTTTTGTAATTATTTCAAATCAGTATATATAGTTGAATGACTTAAGTATTCCAGTCCAGAGGCTAGATTTTAAGAGTGACCTCTATCCATGAAAAAAGTGGTGCATGGAAGAAATTGGTAGTATTACTTAGGCTTCCCAGCCAATGCCAAGCTAAAGATGCTGTCAGTTCAAAAGAAGAGGTAATGTTTTAGAAGTTGACATATTTATATCTATTCTGTCAATATTTGCATCACAGTTGGACTTTACTTTCAGATGAGTGGTCTCCTCTCCTGTTCAAACTTCGAGATTCCATCATGTATTAAAATGTAATGTGTAAAATTAACATCCACTGGATTATCTGAATTTACTCATGTCTTTAAGAATATTACTCAATTTATTTAAATTCTGCTTTTTATGTATTATGTCAATCATTTTATCCATTTTTTAAAAAAAATATCCAAATATATCTTGGCATGTAATTTGACGTACACAAGTCACTTTAGACTGGAATGTTTGGAGCCTTTCCCATCCAAATACCACAAGGCAGGAAAAGTTTGAAATCCGAGTCTTCAGATTTCGACAGAAATCTTCCTGGCCTCTTTGTCCCAGTTGCTCATGTTGTTTTCACTGTTTCTTCTTCTGGGATTTAATAATCAGCAATGGTCATTAAGCTTTTGTATAAGTCTTACAGAAATATAGTCTTTGAACCATGCTTGTTTTTACTTACACTAGTTCTTCAGCTGCCTGTGAATTAGTTTTGCATTTATTAATGTAAATGCCTTATATCTTTTAGGACTAAGTCTTGCTAAATCTTCATAAAGTGATAACTATTTCTTGAAATGTTTTGTTTGTGAGATAAGATCTCAGAGATCATAGTAAAGACTTCATTTGGGGGTTGGAGTTAGCCCCAAGTATTTCTTCTCTTGGCTTGCATACTGTGGGTGCAGAATATTTGCAAAGTTTCACTGAAATGCACAACTTTGAACATTTGGGCTGTAAACATTAATCATCCAAGTGTGGCTGAAGATTAGGGTTATGCAATTTAATGAAGTGCAGTAAATCAAAGTACATACCTTTGCATAATTAATTTCCAAAGTATTTTGTATGCTTTCTCCTAAGGAGCTAAAGTTAATTTCCAATTCCATGTGAAATGTGTTGGCACATATGAAAGCAAAGAATAATATAACATAAGTATGAAGTCTTTATATTTTTGATACACAAGCATTAATCATCTGCTTACAACCCCCCCCAAGTATACCCCAATTCCCCTGCCTTTTAATCTTTATAAAAATGAAATATAGCACCATCTTACCCCTTCTGGCATGTGAAGAAATGGTACTTGAGCATAACATTTTTTTTGTTTTGTTTTCTTCAGGTATGATTGTTTTAAACTTACCAAGTCTCGCACAGAGATTTTATATCTTTGTGTCAGGATTCAGTTCTGTGGGTTTGTGGTAGTGTGGTATATAATATTCCAGGCCAATTTTTCACTGTTCTGGCATCCTTAGGAAACAGGTACTATAGTATCCAGCAATAAAAATCTCAGTTGATCCAATGGTCACTGACATTTTTTCTCTCTACTTTGATGCTCTTATGTGATCTTTCTAATCATATTATGTTCCCCTATATAAAGACTAATGCTTTGAAATTGTAGGAATAGCTGTTCCATGTATATACATAAGCTTCAGCTATATGGTTATGGCTGCTTGTAGCAATAAATTCCTTCATATATATATATATATATAAGCAGTTCTGTAATTTTGAGCAACTCTCACATGGTGGTGAATTATTCATCAAGACAGCCCAGAGATGTAATTTGTCAATTAACAGTGCAGGTGGAATCCCACAAGTAATTAACATGTTTTATGCTCAGGGCTAATAAGACAAAAGCAATATTGCTAGATCCACCATGGAGACTCACATATGCCTAGTCCCTCAGGTAAATGTAATAAAGAATTCTTGGAAGGGATCTCAGAAACATTAAACTCTTAACACAAGATAGCTATAATTAGGCCAGCATGTCCAAATTACTACATTTCCAACAAGTGATGTGTATCTTGCTATTTTGATATGACAACAAGGGCAACTGGCAAGCAAGCAAGGCTTTAATTCCATTTTCAGACATTTGTTAAATTGACAGAGTGGTGGTGATGGTGAGCAAAGCTTGAGTGCTTGGACTTTCTCGCTTGAGACCAGACAGCATTTGAACAAGGTGGCACGTTCATGCATTATTTCTAAGGTCCTGTTAGAATCATTCTTACATCTCTGTGTGAAAATCTCTGGTTAATCTGTGCTTTGTATTTGGGGGATCAGATTAGCTGGCTTTTAACAAAAACTCTTGCTTTTAAGACAGAATGATCTTATTTAACTACCAGAATACAGCCCTTCCATTTTACTACAGAAGAAAAACATGTCCATAAATTAAAGTATATTTGTTTCAGCCCTTGGATTCTGTACAGCATTTCCTGTTATCTTTAGAATGTGGCATCTTCATAATTAAAAAATGGGGGGGGGGGTTGGGATTATTTTGCAGCATTGAACAGAGTCAGTGATTCCTTGTTTTGCCTCCTTTGGACTATGTACTACGAAATGCTTCATAATCTCTACTGCTTCCTCGGAGACTGATCCCCAAGAGTCTTTGCCACAAGTAGCTATGCAGATGAAACTAGAATAGGGTGAATTTGCTGGTTAGGGTTCATTTCCTTTCTGTAATATATGTAAATTGTTATAGCAATAGGCAACCAGTTGAGATCTATATGCTTGCTGTATCCTTTTCCTAACATACTTCTGGCAGTTAGCATTATTTCCACAGAAGTGCCTGTCTAGCTGCTATAGTAATGCTGCAATGATGTATCTTTTTTTATAAAGTGATACTAAACCTGGTTCATCCTAGAATAAATGTATAGACTGAATTAGCATTACAGCAGTGAGCCTTAAACTCAAGAGATGGGAGAATGAATACAGGGTTAAAAATAATTTATCTTATCAATGTGAGGTGCTTGAAGTGTTTGAGCCTCTTGATGTTTTGCTCTCTCTCACCTGATTTAGAAATTGTCTAATTTTGCCTAGAAGCCAGATAATTGTGCATAGTTGCACAATCTACATCTAGGTTAGCTCATGAATGAAGAAGGGAAATGTATACACTTTTGATGGGTATCTGCAGCACATTTGTGCTATTATTAATAACATGGTGCTGCAACTAAAGGCACAACGCAAGGCTAGGATTTGTTACTGAAACACAGTAGTTGTATATGGGGATCCTAACAACTGTTCCATTATTTATGATGTAAATTTCTTCCACTTATTTTTACTGTTTCATACATTGATTTTATGGTTATTGTCATTCCTTAGCTGTAATTCCTCTTGGTTTGGTCCTACCACTGTATTTACATTTCTTAACTGGCTGTAGTATTTCTAAATAACCTTGTTTGTGGATTTGGAGGGATTGATGAAAGAACAATCACAATACGATTTTCAAGATTAGGAGTAAAACTGGTATTGTAAGGGAAAAGGTAACAATAAAGGAGAATACCATACTTCATGCTTAGGCTTAGAGCTCTTAATTCCATACTTCATCTTTCACAGAGGTTTATCTGGAACTCTACAGAATGTTCTTTCTCAAAAATATTTGTACTTCTGCATGAGGCACAACAGCACCCACAACCTTTTGGGTGCCTGGTACCAGTTCCATGGAGAGGTTTTTCTGTGAACCACAGGAGGCATGGTTCCACACCCTTCCTGCATCTTGTGGGCATGGATGGGGATTTATTTTGTTTGCGCAGCAGTTTCTGGCGCACCATGGACCAGCGCCGGTCCGTAGCCCACAGGTTGGAGACCTCTGAACTATAATACAGTAACTACACCCAAGGTCATAAATTGAAACTTAACTGCATCTCAGGAAAAGCTTTCCAATGCAGTTAGTATATCTTTCTCCTTCATAAATATTGCACAGAATTGCAGATTTATATGGATGTAATACAGTATATCAAAACTATAAAGTTCCCAGCATTGGATTCCAGTTTTCATTATTGCAGATTGCTGACCATGCTTTGGTAAGAATTCAAAGGCTGCTCAAACAAACAATTTGTTTCCACTTATTACTGCACTCCAAAATATATACACTCTTTTTCTAGGGTTGTTAAAGTTGAGTTTTATCTATGCATTCTCTCTCTTCTAAGTGGGATACCCCTAATAGTATTCCATGCTAATTGTTTATATAATTTTGAAAAAGCACAAGTGGAATGTACACATTTCATAAATAATCTGTAATCCCAGCGGAGTGTACCATTAGTGGTGTTGACAATTCTATTTATTTAGAACTTGATTTTTGTATATTTTGCAATTTTATTGAAAAGCAGTTTATTTCTGTTAGATAAATGCGTTTTTCCTGTTGACCTTTGTTTTAAGTGGCTCCTTCACATTCCATACATCATCTTTTGTTAATAAGAGGACAAGATGGTAATTTTCTAAAAGTAGCTTCCATGGAGAATGGAAGGCTTCTTCCAAAGGAATGTTTGACTTCCGAAAGTCTTTGGTCAGGATTTGACTTTGTTGTTCATGAATGGTTACTTGCAGTCTTGTTAATGGTCACAGTCACCAGCTAGAAAAGGAGAGAACATTATGCTGGTATTTGTTTTCAGGTAGAAGCAAAACATTCTTTTTTTAAAAAAATATTTGGGATGAAATTAAAAACTAGTTGGCCTTCCAATTTTCCTTCCCTCCTGGTGTGATATTATTTCTAGTATTCATGGAAGATTTGGCCCCTTGTTACGCTTTAATGTGCCAAACAAGCTGATGGATTTTTTCTTTCCTACTACATAAGACATATACATTTATTTTTAATTTAGATAAAAAATGGCTGATTCATCTAAATCTATCTAGAGAATATTGATCATATACTTCAGTTGTTTCTATGCATTTTAGAGTTTTTTTAAAGACACCAAAAACAATTATTCCTTCTCAACTTTAAGCCAGTCATCTCTCAGTTAGTAGGATATGACACTCAAATAAAGCAACCAAATATTAAATTATCTCAGTGGATAGCAAAAGTAAAGAAGTCTTCATACTGCCAAAGTCATATTTTTGTACCATTCTTATTTGCTACTCCCCCACTAAACATAAAGAAACTGAATTTCAGATTATGATTTTGACAATTCAATAGGATTCTAATCATTTTTAAATCCCCCTACAATGTATTTTATTTTCCTATCTTCACAATTTCTTGGAGGTAAGTTAAAATGTGTTTGAATATGAATGGCTCATGTCATTTGGTGAAATCTCTAGCTGTATAGGGATTTAAATACACGTCACCCATACCATGTCCAGTACTTATAGTGGCTTTAACAGAAGAGCTGCTGGCTGAATTTGTGCTGCAAAGTAGGAGCCCTTTAAACAGATTTTGTTTCCTGCTTTCTCCTAAAAGAAAGTGAAAACTAATACAATATGGTATGAACTTGCTGGAAAATAATACAAATATATGATTCTCAGTGAAAACTACTAAAAATATTAAATATATATGCCTAATATGCCTGAATTGCTTTTCACTGCTCTCTCCATGTGACTGAGATGGCATGGTGACCATATCAATCAATCATTTCTGTACTAGTGGAATAAAACAGGACCCCAACAAATCACTGTTAGATGCAATGACCATTTTTGCTGCAGCTGTTTTTCAGGACAACCAGAATGCCTTAGACACCGAAACCTGCATCCAGATTTATTGAGGAAATCTCTAGAAGGCATAAGTTAATTATATTTAAGGCCAGAACAAACAATGAGCTATGTTTGGATTACATGCATTAGTCTCCATTGACACAATTGGATTTTTTCCTATACCTCTGGTTTCCTCAAATCTGCTCCAGAGTATATAAATTATTTTGCTTTATGTGATACTGCTGGTAGAAAATTGCACCTTCCAGCATTCCCCTGCTTTTTGCATCTTCTTTCTTATTGAGGTGTTGAAGACAAATGTGAAAGGGTGCTGGAAAAGCTTGCTACCATTGTAAATAATATCTTTTAGAAATAAGTAGTAGTTGAACTGACGACTTACCACCAGAACAGTCAAAAGCTATTTTTCCAAACTAAGACAAGATGACTGCAACCTGGTGAAATTATTGATGGGGAAACTAAGAACTGGTTCACAAAGGCAGAAATCCGCAACAACACAGAACAGGAATGCAACAGGTTAAGTGTGAGTTGTCGGAACTCTAAGACAATCTTGATCTGTTGCCTATGGGCAGCCTCTTCCAGTTCTGATTGCACTGATAAAAGGCAGCTCATTATGACGTAGGCATTCATCTCTATGCCAAGATCAACCTCTGGATGAAATCCAAATCCCACCATTGGCATCAAGTTACAGCAGAATGCAATGAGGTATAGATATTGGGAGCTGAATATCCCAGAATTGCTTTAAATTTCATGAAACATCTGTGCTTTTCATAATGGTTATTATCCCTGGATGAGATCTTATTCATATATCTTTAAACTTGCTTGTAAAACTTTTGTTAGCCAGTTTAACACTGCTGACTTTACCTTTTTTTTTGCATCTTCAGAAACACATGAAAGCTGCTTATGGATATCATAATTTCTTTATTTGCAGATCTGTCAGAGCAGTACCAGCTTATCCTGCTGATTTGCAATTCAGTGTGTTTAATAATGGAATATAATTACTATTAAATGATTCAAAATAAGAATTGCAATATTTTAAAATAGGGCCTCTTTTTCTGTCTTCTGTCCACCAATGGCACAGAATGGGTGAGAGATGTTTACACTCCAGGAAACAGCTTATTTATATGAAAAAGAAACCCAGGCAGCTTTGCGGTAGAGAGTAACTATCAGGAAATGTGCTTTAATTTAACAGCCTGAACTAATTAATAGGAAAACAAGCCAGGCCCTCGGAGCCTTTTACAAATATCATGAAGCTGACCTTCATTGAGTCTCATTCTTGGAATGGAGGTAAAAACAGAGTAGCCCAACCAGGACATCCCGTTGAAGGCGTTCTGTTTTGTAAAGGCTCTGGAACCATTTGCTGCCACGTATTCCAACTCTGTAAGGAGTGAACCGAGTGGCTGCTAGCTGAAAAAAAGAATCTCACTCTGACACAGAGCTAAAGTTTTAGCAATAATAAGCGAATGAAAACAGGCGCAAATAAAACTTCCTTTTTAAAAAGATTGTAATTTTCTTTGTCTGGACTGTATCAGCAGTTGCTTTCTTTAAGGTCATGCACGCATACAAAACAACCTCTTCTTTTCCTTCTCCTATAAAATTGAGCGTAAAAAGCATAGATCTCCCCAGTAGAAATAATCAGAGCAAAGAATAAAAGCACATGGCATAAGGATCCATTTTGGAAGGTTCCAGAACACAGGCACCACATGCCTCCAACAGAGTGATAAAAGCTCTCAAATTTCAGCCACAGGAAATTGCCTATCAGACATCCAAGAACAGATGGTATATCAATTCATAAATCATAACGTATAAAGATGAGTAGAAGCTGGAAAGCAGTAGAGCAAAGGCAGAGGGACCGCGCTTGACCGGATGAACTGAATCCTGAAAATACTCCCATTTTTACACATATAGGATTGAGTACACAGAGAAAGAGAGAGAGAGATGACTCCCTCTCTAAAGGGTCAAATAACTATAATTGCTGTGATTACTGCAGGTCATAGAAACTTTCTATGGAAAGTTAGAAATGAACCAGTAGAGAATTAGAAAAAATACACAAACAAGCCTTCCTTTTTATGTGTGTGTGATGCATTTGGGCTACCTCTACGTGGACTTAATTCAGCCAGCACATTCTTTGTATATTTGGAATAGGTCTGCAAGGAATAAGCTTGCTAAAGATAAAGGGCTCCTGATTAGATTTTGTTTGCTTGCTTGTGTATTATTCCCCACCTGGGGGGAATCAGTTCCTGCCAATTCCTGCTATAGCCACATTTAATGAAAGTATTTTCTATTCTTCCTCTTCTTCCTCTTCTTCTTCCTCCTCCTCCTCATCATCATCCTCATCATGGCAATGTGTAATCTCTTGGGGTGTTTGAGGGAAGAGATTGGGTGGTTTAATCTCACTAACAGATCGGGTGAGCTGATGTCGTTTGTCAGAATCTTTGAAGTCCACTGAAGTGCGATTGCGAGTAGCCATTGGGGATTCAGTCTCATTGATATCCACATGGGTGTGCTCCACTGTTGACTCGTGTGGCATCTGCAATGGAAAAGAGAGTAGCTTTCCCTCAGTGCCCCGAGAAGTTAGGCGGCTCATTAGCTGCATTATGTGCAGAGACTAACATGGATTTTCATCCCTGTAGCATCCCACAAAGAAGCTTACAACAGCAAAAGCAATGCATTAAAACAAAGAAATCCAGCAACATTGTATTAAGCTGCTTATGTTTCACAACACTTAAAATATATCAAAAAGCAGGGCACAATCTGCGTCTCCTACAGAGGAGTTTATCATCCTAGAGTGGTGAATATTTACTGACATAACGGAAATGAAAGAGTTGTTATGTGAGGAACTCTTTGTACAGGAAAACCTGCAAGTTTTCCTTACGGAAAGCTAATTGGGCCATTACCAACACTGTTTACAAATTATTTCCCCAGGCATTCTATTGGTCATAAAAGTGATATGGGTGTAGATCAGGGGTGGTATTCACTTACCTTTGCTACAAGTTTGTAAATGTGAGCACGCTCACTAAGCTCACGCGCACCTCCACACACATGCAGAGCCTTCTGCACATGTGCAGAAACGGGGCATCATGATGTCTGGGTAGGTGGGCGGAGCCTCCCGCTGCCAGCGCTACCAGATCGTGTGATCCGGATAGAGCTGTCTGAATTTCACCACTGATGTAGATCTAATATATATTATGTGATTTCCTTGTTTAAAATGAATCAAGTAAGATATAGATGCATTCAAGCTCAAGTCTTCATGAGGAACATTTGTCAGAACTGCTCCTTAAAAGCAGGATTTCAAACTGCCCCAAGCCTACCTCACTAGAATTCAGAAAGGAAAGTTATTTTAGAAAAGAAGTCACGTTGGTCTACCCTTAACATGTAGGTAACTGGGTTATGCAAAATATCTTTAAGAAAAAGTTAAAATTTACTCCACAGTTATTTTTGTTGAGAATAATTACAGATTGTACTGCTATAGAAACTAAATTGATGTTAAA
>JANHFP010007179.1:512214-525047 GCA_032468135.1 Calamaria suluensis
GGCCACACAGACCTAAATACACCTGTAAAG
Source organism: Calamaria suluensis (assembly GCA_032468135.1). Taxonomy (NCBI): domain Eukaryota; kingdom Metazoa; phylum Chordata; class Lepidosauria; order Squamata; family Calamariidae; genus Calamaria; species Calamaria suluensis. The sequence goes on from JANHFP010007179.1 coordinate 512,245, forward strand.
GGAGGCATCTGTTTGAATCCCTCACCTGTTTCTGAGTAAATATGAAATTGCTCTGTGAATGGTTGATTGCAAGATAGCTGCTGAGCTTTATTCTGTGTAAGATTGGGCACATGGCCTTGATTTCTTTATAAGCCCCAGAGGGGATAAACAAAGACATCAATCTAAGCACAGAATGGGGCTCCACCTGTGTTTAAGCCGACGCTCTTGCAAATGTCTGAATTTTATTTCAGAATAAACATATTTCCTTAGGGGTGGGGTGGGGCAGGCAGATGGAGCTGCTGTGGCCTAGAGGTGGAGCTCTTGCCTCTCAATCAGGAGGTTGTGAGTTCAATCCTAGGTAGAGGCCAGAGGTCTCCTGCTTGGGCAGGGGGTTGGACTAGATGGCCCGCAAGAGGTCCCTTCCCACTCTGTTGCTCTGTTAGATCCATCCTTACAACCTGAAAGCAATTTGATTGGCACTTACAGGCATTGATAGGGATGCTGGCAGCTACAGTATATTTCAGCTGTATCTGAAAAGCCATGGTTTGTCTGTCCCTGCCATAAAGCCTGCATACAATGATTTGAAAAATAACTGTATGCTGGGTAAATCTCTGCTTCCATCATCAGTGAATACGTTTGCCCTATAGAAGATATGTCCCAGTTTCAAACTCTTAACTGAAGTTGACTAAAAGCAAAATCCCTCTTTCTGCACTTAATAAAATAAACAGCTTCATCTCTGTTTTACCTCCAGAGTAGACAATACCATGCTGCAAAGGACCTGTGTAGGTTCCAATTTTCAACTTGCCAGTAACCTATAAAGGAGGAGGAGAAAGTTGTTTTCATGAGCAATTTCCATTTTCCACTTGGAGGGGATAGGATAGAGATCAGAGCTCAATGGAAAATGTACTGTGAAGTTTACCTATATATCATCAGCACTCTTTGACTATCTCCTACTCTTGCCTCAACCTTTGTTAAAAACAATTAAACCCACCTCTGCAACAGCAAGTTTTCTGTAACCTATCAATGAGTCCAGAAAAACACTAGTGAGAGTAACACAAACCTAAATTGCCAGATGGTATATAGTTAGTACAAATGATGATCACAACCAATTTCTCCTGCCCCAAATTACCTCCAGCAGAGATTTGGCTTTGACATATTATATATTGCGACAAATGAGGTAGTTGCAATTGCAGTAGAACTGATTTCACCAAAATGAAGATTCCTAAGCTGTACTTTATGTAATAGCAGAAAGACAGCACAGACTATGAGAATACTTAAAGATCTATTTGAAAAGTATGCTGTGTTTTCTTAATCAAACCAACTTACCCCAGATTTTTGCTGCTTTGCTATTACATATAGTTGCAGGGTTAATTAGTTAATTTATTTTTAAATGTTTTTGGTGCCTGAAATAATCCCTGCGCTTTTCTGGCAAAATTTCAGTAATGACCTGCCAGCGTCTTGGTTCCACGGGCTGAGAGAACATGACAGGCCCAAGATCATCCAACAGGACTAAAACTCCTGGTTTTTATCCTGAAGCCTTAATCACTACTACCCCAAAACTGGAAGTCATAAATACACTTAAGGGCAAATATTCAATTATTTTCAAAAGGGGAGAAATTATACTTTGATGTCCACTTCCATATTCTACTTAGTAAAATAGGAATATTGTCTCCTCTTCCCGATGAATCTTAACCAAGTATTCCATGCAGACTTACTGTATCCACCTGCCTCAAGACTGTGCCTTCTCCAAAAAAAAGAGGCTTGCGAGCGTCTACCAGGATGAGATCAAAATAAGACTGCCATGGTCGATGAGAGCTATTTGGCTACATTTAAAAAAAAACAGAAGCATATCTCATTTAAAGTTCATGTAAACAAATAGTAATAATTTATATAGGTGTTGGCTAATGCTAATTCTGCAGCAAATACCACTAACTGTACTCTGTACTACATCTAGTCTGATATTGCAGTTACTACAATTGGTTAATTACAGGGCTTGACAAGATATTAAGAAAATACCATCTAGATAATTCATGTTTCCTATGTTTCCCAGTGATTAGTTAGTTCAGATATATGATTACGTCAGAAATATAAATCCTAAGTAGAAGTATTATTTTACCTAAGGCTTTGATCTCTTATATATTCAACATATAATTGGTACTATTAATTGTGTATCTATTAATCCAGGATATGCCATTACTCCTTTTATCTAAGCTGCTTTTACAAGAGAAATGCAAATAAGTGAACAACTAACATTAAGAGGAATCAGTGCTGTTAATTAAAACACAACTAAATAGTTCAGCAGAAATTACTATTATTTAATTTCAAAAAGCTGACTTATCTGGCATATGAAGATACATCAGAGTAATTTCCGCCTGACCTAACATCAACAAATCTAGGGCAACTGACACAATACTTTTTCAATCTGAATTTTACAAATACATAAATAGCTGCCATATATTTCAAGTGCCCAGGACCAAAAATGAATTCTATTCCTGAATTATTCAAGAATAGATAATGTATACTGTCCAACAATATAATAACATATCTCTTTGCACCTACCTTTGGTCCATGTGGAAAATCAAACAGATATGTCATAATTTTCTGAAAGATAAATAAGAAACAATATATATTTAGTTTAAGTACCGAAATTAGATGGAATGTTTCCCATTCACTAATTTTTTTACTTAAATCAATTCAGCTTCAGCAAAAAAAATTCAACCAGCTTTAAATATGTAGGTTGTCTTATTATCTTACATAATAAGATAAAAATTTAAAAACTGGACACTAGAGGGAACTAGAGGAAACTAAAGATTACAATTAAATAAGAATAACACTTAAAATTCCTTTTATAATTTACACAATGAAGGAAAATATTTTAACATTGGACAATTGAAGGTTATTTTTGAACAATGGACTCATAAGTTAATTTTAATAATATCTGCCTCTATAGATACGACTGTGTGTAGAAGATGTTATAACAAGATTTTACACTGGATATACAAAACAAACCAGATGATGTCTCAATAATTAAAAAGCATATACAAATAATAAAAAGTGTGACTGGATAATTTTCCTATATTGGATTTACAAAACAGACGCGTTAAAGTTTTAAAGAATTTAGTGAGAAGGGACAAAGAGAAAATGAAAAAGTAGGAAGTAATAGGAATATTAATATTAATTAATATTAAGAGGAAATTATTTGAAAGGACTAAAGAGCAAGATTGTTAAAAGTAAAAGGAAGGAATATTTGATTTGAACAAGGTTAAAATAGATATGTTATTACATGTGGAACTTAATGGACTTTTGCTGACAAGACTGAAATGATAGATATGTGAGAAGATCATTTATTGCATTTCAAGGGAAGGTGACTAACAATGCTTATTCATGTTGTGAATATATTTTGTATATTTTTTCTTTAAATGTATTCTCATTTTTCCTTTCTTTTCTGTTTGTTTTTTTCTTGAATACACTAGGCGTTTTAACCTCATTCTAACAGTTCAAAGAAATAACTTCTTTTCAGAAGCATTTATGAAAAATTAAAGCAGCAAAATTCCAAACTATAAAATGTAACATGCTTTCTAATTCTTGAATTCATTTCACTTCTTCCAATTTCCTTCAGTGACTCACAATGCACATGGGTTGACAGTAGCTTACCAATCAACTTCCTTCTGCTTTGTTATACAGAGATATCCAAAGTAGGTCAACTCCTTCAATTTGCTCAAAAGATAGAAATCCTCAGGCACTGCTACAATAATGTTTCTTACCTTGGACATTCTTCTGCAGTTTTTTATTATAATTAATCTTAAAACAGAAAACGAACGGAGCCAAAGAACGAAGAGTAAGATAGAAATTAAAGTAGCAGCCTCTTGCATGATGTAAACCTGAATGAAAACCTTGGGAAAACCTAGAAAACCACACAAATTAGTGTGACTGTTTAGTTGACTTCTAATGAGAAAACCACTGGTCTTTATGAAGTTGGTCCAGTTCTTATGTTAAAAGAATGATGAAAGAATGTCTAGAGACAATTCAATCAGCTCTAGAACAGAGCCTGAAGAGACTTTACAAAGTTTTAGCTTTACTTTTTCTTCCAATGAAACTTTTGCCTTCCTCTGTATCCTTCAAATGGATTCTACAAATATTAGAATCTGGGTACTACATGGAATGGAGTCCTGTCAGTTTTTTTTCTTGCAGTACATCTGGCTGCATTTTCCCACCAATCTTTGGTTCTGTTTCTAGATCACTGGGCTTCGTGAATGGCTGAAAAAGAGAGTTGGAGCCTTGAGATGAAAGTGAATGGATTGCTGCTCCTTTTAAAGTTCTCATCACTCAAGAAATACAAGGAGGATGGGGTTTAGCCTTGGCATACTTTCTGTTGAGCTTCCCGGATTTATTTAATATTTATTAGATTTTTATTTCACCTTTATTACTTTATAAGTAACTCAAGGTGACAAAGATGCATAATACTGCTTCCTCCTCCTAGTTTCCCCATGGCCACAAGCCCTGTTGGGTGTGTTGGGCTGAGAGAGAATGACTGGCCAGTCACCCAGCTGACTTTCATTACTTAAATAAGGACTAGAACTCACCGTCTCCTGGTTTCCAGGCCAACATTCTTAATCACTACACCAAACTAACTAGCTAAAAAGAATGGGACAATGGCATGAATACCCTTTTGGGTAGAGTGTCTGCTATCTTGCCAGATAAAGAAAATATAGCCTACATGGCCACAGGGCATTACAGAAAACAGAAGAAGTTCCTATGTTGGGGAACCAAAGAAATGGAAGTACAGAAAAGAGAATGGTACAAAAAGCACAGCAGTGTATTTTCTCATCTTCTGAACAAGAAGAGGAAGTTAAACCACTATTGATGCCTTCCATCTACACAGAAAGAAATTAATCAGAGAAGCAGTTATTTATCTGTCTGCAAAGAGAAAATGCGAACTGAAAACCTGAACTGAAAAAACTTCAGAATTTCTCTTGACATTGGAAACCTGATATCCATTTAATGTAAAATTTAGATAAAATTGGTCTCTAACATCTGTTCTTTGGACTGGTGTATAAATATTCAGTCTCAATGAATGAGAGTAGATACTGCATTCAGAGCTAAAAGATTTTCTGGGCAAAGCTGAAATACAATTCCCAGAAGAAAATTGACCATTATAATCTCGCCAGACATGTTAAAATGGTAGTGAATTTAACTGAAAAGAATCCTTTAATTTCATACTACATATATTAGAGAAATATTTATAAAGTATTTATATGCACCTCTAATTCCTGCAAATTAAGTTTAAGACCAGTAATCAAACCTGGAGAAGAGTCCAGGATTTCAAATTCATAATTTGGATTTGATTTTTTTTTTTGGCATTTAAAGCCTCCTTTATTATCAAATGAAAAAATATACAACTTACTGAAAGACTTCATAAAAATTTACTTACATCAGTATATTTATAATCACTGTTTGTGGCAAGAAACACCTTTCCCACCTCATTCATGCGGCTCAGCAGCAGTGGAAGTTTTCCCTAAAATGACAAACATTGACATAAAACTAATTCTCAAACATTTAAGTTAACATTTATTTTGGGGTACTTTCACATGACCTAGCTGAAATAGCACCAATGCACCCTGCTGTTCTGAATAACGCCAAATACATATTTCAGTCTGCTTAAAATATCTTCTAATATGTTATACATTTTAACTATGCGGTACTGAATATCATGCCAAGTTCTGTGCATATAATATAGTTGATTCAATGTGATAGCAGAAAGGGCAGCTTTGTTAGTGCATCCTTACTACATGCTAAGTTCCTGACAAGAGGGTAAGTCACAGTTAAAGTTGGATTTTGTAGAATGGAACAACTTCCCATGAATCATTTAATAATGTGTGCAAAAGTGACATTTCAACGCATCATGGAAGCAACTGCCAAATAGATTTTACAGAAAGAGTTACAGTTTTTATTTTTGACAGTCATATGAAGGGATGCACCAGGGGTGAAATCTAAAAATTGTTGCCATCGCTTCTGTGGGCGTGGCTTGGTGGGCGTGACCAAGTTGACGTCATGCATGTCACTCACTCACGTCATTCTGCCCAAGCTAATTTCAGAGCATTCTCTTGTCCCACTCTCCAGCCTGGAGCACTGTGCATCCCCCCCCATTAATCCTCCGTACAAACTGCCCGCCTGGTTTCTGCAAAGGCAGACCTCCCCTGCAGGGCGAGCCAAAGAGGGGAGGGGAATGCTGCAGAAAAAGGCAGTGCAGAAGACAGGCAAACATGGCAGGGCCGCAGATCGGTTTGGGGGCATGGGCAGCCAGCAATTGCTACCAGTTGTGTGAACCAGCCCCAATCTCCGCTTACGGTTCTACTGAACTGATTTGAACCGGTAGCATTTCACCCCTGGGATGCACTGAATACCTCCTATTTGGATGAAGAGAAGCCCAAAAGAATTGATTCAGCTTTGCGGGACTATCAAGTTCAGAGAGTGGACGATGTCACATTTGTGAAATGCTGCAATTCAGATGCCAGTTCCTAAGCTCCCAATAGTGCTGCCACCACTTGAATTCCTTGAATTCAAGACCAAAGGCTGGACTGATATCTTGAAAAGTTTTCTGTGTCTTCTTTGTGATGTTGTCTCTTTTGCTACTGTCCTTACATTTTTGGTAGCAGGAGAGAACAATGTTTCTTTAACAATAGAACTTAATTGAAGTTGTATTTCTTCTTTTTCCCCTTAGTAAATGTCCGGGCAGGGCTAACCTTGGAGCCAATGCATTAGTATGGATGCTACTGGACTATGACCATCTCTTATATCTGTTTTACTTGAAAATTAGGCTTTTCAGATTGTCACTTCACCCATATTTTTTCTGGGGCTATTCCATCCTGCAGGTCACTTTCTCCACCACTGTCTATAACAGAGGTCTCCAACCTTGGCAACTTTAAGACTTGTGGACTTCAACTTCCAGAATTCCTCAGCCAGTTTTCAATCTTCATTTAATGGGAACTTCCCTGAATTAGAATAGAATAGCAGAGTTGGAAGGGACATTGGAGGTCTTCTAGTCCAACCTCCTGCCCAGGCAGGAAACCTTACACCACTTCAGACAAAGGGTTATACAACTTCCTCTTAAAAACTTCCAGTGTTGGAGCATTCACAGATACTGGAGGCAAGTTGTTTCACTGATTAATTGTTCTAGCTGTCAGGAAATTTCTCCTTAGTTCTAGGTTGCTTCTCTCCTTGATTAGTTTCCACTCATTGTTTCTTGTCCTGCCCTCAGGTACTCTGGAGAATAGCCCAACTCCCTCTTCTTTGTGGCAGCCCCTGAGATATAAGAACACTGCTACCATGTCTCCCCTACCCCTTCTTTTCATTAAACTAGAATGTATTACATGAATGCATTCACTGTCTCACAAAATCTACACTTGGTTTCAAATGCCTCAACACGGACTCCATCCATTCCAGCAGTATAACCATTTTCGCTACCTTTATTGCCACTCTTACTCCTTCAGATGTAGGCTGAAGCATGCAAGGCCTGAGATCCCAGCCTTTCAACAAGTGGTAGATTTCTGGATTTTCTATCTCTGCAGTCACTCATTTCTTTCAAGACTTTATAAATATCTCACTGGCTTTGTGTTTGTTGATTTAGTTTCTTCACTTAGTTATCAGAGAATGGCAAAGAGGCTGTGGTGCTTGTGTTTTTGTGCAGCTTCTTCCAGTCCCAGAGCCATGGGGTTCCAGCCTCTTGCTTTGCCTTTAGCTGATGGCAAACTTCAGATCTGAACCTCCTGTATCATGTATTGTCTGCCAACTTGACCTATGTTGGTCTACCGGTTCTAGGCATTCATCCAAGTTCCATGCTTGTGTTTGGTGTCAAATAGTCAGGCACATGCTTTTGCCATGTGTGTAGATAGTTTCAGAGACTTGTATTTCCTTCCACGTCCACATCATCAGGCAATGTCAGAGTAGAAAACCAGTTTTGCTCATGTTTAAATTTATTTTTAATCCCAGTTCAGCCAGTATTGACCAGTACTTGCTTTGCTGATAAATCATCTGTCATTTTACATGTAGGAGCTTAATCTTAATTTTTGCCCAGAGTAAGTAATGGTGAGAGCTACAATCATTACTTTGCACCACATGTCCCATTTGAAAGATAAGAAGTGAATGCTTCCAATTTGATTAATATTAATGCCATTTAATAAGAGAAAAGGGAGATACTACACTACCTCCATCAATAAGGACGGTATTTATTAGAGCAATTATATCATTTGCAGATTCAAGATAAAATTACACTTGTTTGGTGGACCTCCTGTTTTCCCTTCACTATTTTAAGTGACTGGGTAGTAAGACCAATTAAGAATTATCAAAATAAATACCATCTATCTTCTTTCTTAAAGCAACTTTTTGAATACTTACATCTTTCACCACATACTTGTGTAGATTCTCAACTGTCTTCTCCTTAAGTGAGCCCTGAAACGACAGGGGGGGAATCTTACATGACAGCAGAAGCAATGATCTAATAGGTATCTTACTTGGGTTTCTATTAATATAATATTCCATGCTGTCATCATGTAGAAAGATGTGCAAGTGACACTAAAGACAGAAAGTTCTTTGCAGAGTTTCATATGTCAAGAGATTAGTCTTGATGATTTCATTGTAGAATTGAACAACCCCAATAGTCATTTATGACATAAGAATGAAATGAGTCAAAGTACGATTCAGATGATGCCACATAATAATTTCTGTTCCAAAACGGAATAGTCTGAAGACATGATTGTTTAGAGCTACAGGATGGGGTTATCCTCAACTCTTGTCTGGATGACAGGCCATACCAAGGAACTTTATATAAATTGCAGAATAGGGTAGAGAGAAAATTGAATATAAAGAGTGTAATTGGACTGGCAGCTGTTTCTCTGATGGGTTACAGCTACTAATCTTTTGAGGCAAGGAAGAAACAGAAGAATTAAATTAAGGGGAGAATGAAGGAAGAATAAAAAGTAATTCATTCTGTATCACATCTTGTCCAATTACCTGGCTGGGGTACTACTGGTATTTAGCATTCATTCAATCAGGAAAGAAAATTAAATTAAATTATTGAAATGACATTATAATTCAAAACTTAGAACAGTTTGAATTAAAGATATCATCTAAATGTCTCCAAAATGCAGGTTACCTTATAATGAACCCAGTCTACAGCGTCTCTCACATCCTGGAACATACTTCTGAAGGACATGAAAAGGTCTCCCTCTTTAAATCCTGTTTCACAGCTGAGAGACAAATGGAATAAAACAGCCATGTAGAAAATTGAAAGAGGCTTGAGAAATGTTATGTAATTAAAAATGACGCTGGTGTCCTTAGGTATAAACTAAAAGCGGAGCTTCCCATCCCTTCCCACTAGGTTTTTTGTTTACATATTTTGTATGTTTCACGAATAAGCATTCTGTGTTATCCATCTGTTCAAATACTATTTACACTGATTCAAAGGGAATCATTTTTTTCCAGTCAGTGAGGAAACCCTGTTATCTTACTAAAAGTTAAATCACAATATTTTATTTTAAAAAGGAGAAATCCTTTAAATATTTTTTCACTATGCTGAGGTTTTTTTTATACAGCCGCATTGGAAAAGCTGGCAACAACATGGCCTTGCTGATTTCATATAGCCAAGACAATACTCACCTTGAATATCTGTCACAATTAGTAAAGAAATCAATCAGACAAGCCAACAGATATGTCTCTGCAAGAAAGCAAAACCAAGGCAAGACCAGATCTTAAAATGAATAATTAGTCAAATAGACATACTTGTAATTAATCTAAACCAAGAAGACATTAATAAAAGTGTTTCTTTAAAATTAATAGCAATGTACCTACTGATCTGGACTACGTAATTCCCCCTCTCAATTCTCACCTGGTAAGTTGAACAGTGTGTTTAAAATGTAAAACCTGTCAGTATCATCTCTCTGAATGAATTTATTAGGATACTGTTCTCGTATTTCTGGCCTGAGGAATATAAAGGACAAAAGAATATAGTAGTTAATGATATCAAATCAAAGCAATTCCTCTACTGTATATTGTAAGAGTCAATCAACAGTCAATAAGACCTATGAGAAAGTCAAGTTGTCTCTTATTCCAAATTGGAAATTCCAACTTCCAAGAAAAAACTGAGCCCTGAGCTCAGTATGATTTCTTGAAGGTGACATCTAATTTTCTATCCATGTACTGCTTTTGTATACAAAGTATAAATTGGATTTTTTGTAACCATGCTTATTGACTAAAATACCATAAAAATGGTTTACCAATCTACTGATAGGAAAAAACAGGAATAAGATAATGTTAAAGATATAATTTCTGTCAGAAACTAACAAACCTCAAAGTCACGACGAGACGCTATATATACCATATGCAACAGAATACATCCCAGCTGTGCATAAGATCACCAATATTTGCATCACTTACCCTCTCATAAAGTTAAAGCCATGTGCACACACTAGGATGTTCCCATAGGCATCAACTTTTAACAGGTTTCCATAAAGAGAATCAAATACCAGGCCTCTATTAAAAAGAAGAAATGCAAGGATGGACGTCAGCATTTCATAACAAGCAACGTTGAACAGCAAGACTTTGAAAGGTAGTCTGTTGGAATGGCATACCTGAGCCAGTTCTATCACGTTCTGTCCAAATTAGAATCTGACCCTAAGGAGGACACTGATGATAAGAGTCCCATTGAACTTTTGTTTAGCTGCAGAGGAAAAAATAGTCTGCATTGCCTGGTTTAAATGTACAATTAATCTATTTGCTTATAATTAGTTCATTTATCTTAACAGCATGGTACTTTGCCTGAACAATTTTGGCAGCATTTACTTCTCAGAATTTCACTACAGTTTGCTAGACTTAACCCAAAGTTGTGGTTAACATTTTTATGAATTCTAACAAGCCAGCTTGAGAAATAGTTCTTTGAAGTTTGGTTTATTTGAGGCTAACCATATGTATTAAACAAAATTTGCCACACCCTATGCTAATGTCTGGCCACCTAGAAGAATAAGGGGGACCACATGGGCCAACATTCATGGGAGTTTTTCTACAACTTCCTAAAGGAAGCTTGAATATGATGTGCACATACAATCAATATGGATGCAGTACACATTTAAGTGTTATAGAAACACTAAAATATCTCAATGAAATATTAGATGCTAGCAGCTTACCAGGAGGGCTTTCATTAAAACAAGTTCTAAAGTCAAAGTACCCATAGCTATGAACTTTTTATGTTTCAGTACAACAGTGTCCTGGTTGCATGGAAAAATAATATATTGAATTTAGACAATGAGGTAGAAAATTGAGGGATGAATAATGCTGCTTCTGCCTGAAATTATCTATCTCCTCCCCCCATTTATCCCTCCAATAAATTCTGCTGAACAATGCTTGAAAAAGAGGCTGGATATGTGAAAAAGGTAAACTGCTATATTGGGTGTGGCTATAACTTAAAACCAGATTATCTATTCTTTTTTCTCTGGCTTCACTGCCAATTCATTTAATGTGCTCTGTGGGTCTCTTTTCTTCCCATTAATGTGTCATGGTTTTTCCTTACCCATGATGTGACATTATCCTATAGTGCATTTCTCAGACCCCGCTCTACATCAATAGTTGCTGTAGAAAGATAGGCATAGAATATTCAAGGTATAAAGAGTTTAATTGTTATGTTAAGTCAACAATATTGAGAGAAAGGTGAGACTGTGGTTCAAGAAAGCAGAGTGGATCATATTTTCTGCAATGTGTAGTTTGTCCCCAGGTCTGAGAGAACAAGGAGTTAATAACCAGACCTAATAATAATAATAATTTATTAAAACTATATACTGCCTTTCAACACCTCTGAGCAGCTCACAACAATCAAACTAAGAAATTATAATAAACTACAACAGCTGAATTTTTCATACTGTGATCAGTAAGGAGAAATCCAAATACATTTGGAAATAAGCTTAAAAACTAAATGCATACTGCTGGTTTGAACCATGACTGTTTAGTCTGATGCCAACAGCAGAAGTACATGGCTTGGCCAAATGCAAGTGGACCTCACAAAGAGATAGTGTAGGAATTGTATCATTCAGGGATCCCCGACCCTTGGGCCATAGACCAGCACAAGATTGCCACCTGCCAGGAACTGAGCTGGGCAAGCAAATGAAAAGCCATCCATGCATGTGTGGGATCCAGGCAGTGCACAAAACCACACATTCCCGGTCCGTGGAAGAAACGTTCTTCACTGGAACCAGTCCCTGGAGTCCAAAAGGTTGGGGCCACTGATGTAAGATATTCACAATAAGTCTAGAATCTAGATTGGAATCTTTGTCCACATTATACTGTGAAACTTCAGATGCTTCTTAGAAAAATGTAAAGTATTCACTGGGGAAAAACAATGTGGACAAATAGATTTGTCTTTCTTTTTTTCACTTTCTCCTGATTAAGGCTTGATCCCCATATTTATTCTTGTATACTATGTCCTATAGGAATTTTTCTACCATATTTTTATCAGGGAATATTTCCCCATTAAAAAGCATCTCAAAAGCTTTACATGAATCATCATTAAAATTAAAGAAGTAAGCCTAATAAAAAGTATCAAAATGTGAAGCTTTTTAAAATATACATTTTATAAAAAGGCTTCTATTACTGTTAGTATGTGCACTATAAGTTCTAACAATGTTGCAAGAAAGATTCTAGAAAAGGTTCACAGAATTACATAATATAAAGGATTGGAAAGGTTTTTGAAGATTCTCTAATCCTACTCCTGAACCAATGCCAGAAACTGCTACTATAAGTATCCTTGTCAGATAGGCAACCATGATGCTTTCAGTCCCACT
>JANHFP010007179.1:534269-546808 GCA_032468135.1 Calamaria suluensis
TTTTTGTGGCTCCCGGTGTTTTCTTTTCTGTGGGAAATGGGTCCAAATGGCTCTTTGAGTGTTTAAGATTTCCGATCTTTGGCCAAAAGCATACTAATAAATTTGCATTTAACACATTATCTGAAATTAGTGAAGTTTAATCAAGAATTCTGTACACAACTTCAAAGTATGCATGTATTTTTTTAATCCATCTCCTGGGTTTTTTATATTTGAGTTACTGCAATTAAAATGACTTATGCCAATTATGGATTTACAATCTTTTTCAGAAATGTTGAAAACTATCTCTTCAAACAATGATGTTACTATGTTTAATCACTGAATTAGAACAAGGTATTTTGTAAAGTGAAATTAAATTGGCCCTAGAAAATATTGCTAACTCAATGCTGCATGAATTGGCAAAATATCAGTAGAACTCTAGAATTTGATAACAGGATGCAGAAAAGAATTTTGTAAACAAGTATGGAAAACAACTATGGCCAAGGAAGTGAAAAAGATCCATTATATTTGAGTACCACAAAATGATAATATTAAGTAATGTTCTAACTAATGAACAATTGCATTAATTTAACACCCTAATAAGATAATGCCCAATATTTTGCAACACAGATTTTAATAATACAAAGAACAAGAATTTCCAGATATACAAATTGAATCAGAAGAGATGATAGCACCCAAGATCATTTGGCTAATAGCCAATGGAAAATGAAAACAGAGGGAAATCCAAAAAGATATCTATTTTTGTTTTACTAATTATATAATGGCTTTTGACAGGATAGTCTGAAACATACTATGGATGTTGCTTAAAAACATGGTACATCAGAAACCTCATTTGCCTATTGAAAATTGCTATAATAGCCAGGAACCTTCCATCAGAATGCAATATAAAGCAACTAAATGGTTCAAAATGGGGAAAGGAATATGCCAATGTTGTATATTTACATCTTATTTATTTACCTTATATGCACAATTTAAGTGGCAACATATGTTATCTTCCTAGCATCAAAAAAAATGACAGAAATAGGAAGGTCTAGCAAGAAAAAAGAATGGTATCAAATTGTTTCTTCTTTTTCCCCTGAGTGTTAATATATCTAGATAAAATTTACAGAATAGATGACTGTTATGTAGGAGACACAATTTACTAGATTTTGAAGAAATGACTGATTTCAATTAATCTTAACTATTCCAGTAATCCAGCGATTTTTGTAATTACAACTTGAGTGATATCTGTTCTCGACTCAATCCAATTCGATTGACATATTCCTCTGGTACGAATAGTTACAACTGAAGGTACTGAGAAACTAGAAATATAAACTACTTATTCACAAGATTGCTGCAATATGTTGCGTATGTGCAAAATATTCATTTTTTCTTCCAGACCACAAGCTACTTCTATCATATATGTCTGGAAAACAAAATTAACCCAATTAAAATCAAAACAAACATTTTAAAAAATGAAATTAAAATAATCAATTACAATAATTAAAGCTTGGAAAGACAGATCTGTTTTAACCATCTTTTTAAACAGCAAGATGCTAGAAGCCAGAAACATCTTGAAAACACATTTCACTTCCAAACAATTGCAGGACTATTTCCAGAACAGCTGAATCAGCAATGTCCGGAGGAAGAATGGAATGTTTCAGAATTCCTTAGAACATTCTGTCTCCGAAATGTAACATTTAACATACTTATAACTATTGCATGTCCAAATACATAAAAATAGGTCTTGGACAATATTGCAGTCAACTGCACTGGTAGCAAACACAGGGCTTTCATCATTGCCTACCCTCATGTTCACACATGAGCATTGCTTCTATAATATGAGCAAACACTCTAGGCAGTATCTTAAAAAATAAATAAATTCCTGGTCTAATGCTAGTAAAATGTTCTGCCTTTACTCAATCATCAAGCTATGTATCAGAGTTGGACTTCCACAATGGATTCTGAATCACAGACAGGAGAAATTACACCTCTTCACTATCACTACACAACTGCTTACAAAACTACCTCAAATTACTTCCTTCCATCGGGTGTATAGAATTATCAACATGACAGAAACAAGTTACAGCATAGCAATTTTTCATTGTTAGAGAGCTAGGCACATATTAAGTATTTTCAATTTTATAACCTAAAATGCTACTTTAAAATAGCTTTAAAATGCTATGCATATCTATAATTGTTTTTATTCCTTGGAAAAAAAAATCAAAGAAAGAACATGGATTATTGTAACAACATGTGTGTAATATGTGTGTCTTTGGGCATTTAGCCATAACAAGTTAATAATCGATTTAAAATTTCCAAAATGGAACCAGTTTTTGTGCACAACATGTAAAACACTAATTACTGTCAATTACTTAAATTTCTTTAAAAAGCATAACCACTTATTTATTTGCCAACTGCAAATGGTTGCAAGATGTCAAGACAAATATTACTGAAATTAGGAGATACAAGCAACAGTAATAGCTTTAGAATAATTGGTAATCCTCTGCTGAAGCTAGCAGATATAAACTCATAAATATTTATAAATAATAGGAAAATGTCCCTTCATGAAAAAATACTTTTTCAGTCAACTCTGCCTGGCATTAGTTAGGGGAACAGACACATTAGTTGACCAATTCTAAAAGAGAGCACCACAAAGAAAAGAGATGGGAAACAACTCCTTAATAGAAGCATAATCAATAAAATAAATAAATAATCATAAATACCACTCAATACAGTCTATGTGATCCAGGATAAAAATAACTAAGATTTATTATCGGCAGATAGAAGTGAGGGCATTTATTAGAATGTTTATTATTCAACAAAATGGACAGGATTTATACAAAACAACAAGAATGTAGTCAACTGCTATCTGTTCTTTAGTTCTCTCTATAAACCACTTAAACTGAGTTTAAGTAGTTTCTTAAATAAGCACTTACTATCCCAGAATATAGTAAGACATTCTTGCTTTTGTTAGCAATAAGGCTCAGTTATGAAACATAGATTTGTATACATACCAGCTAAAGTATAATCCATATCAAATCCAAAGCACTTTATTTTTTCCATGGCTAGACTTCTATTCACAAAAACCCTGCCAAAAAAAAGTAAGAAAACCAAAAGTAAGTATTGTTTAATATGAAACCTGAGTAAACAGCATGAGGAACACATATGCTTCAAACTATCCAAGAGTTATTAGGGGAACATGCCAATGGACAAAATGACCAAGACACGTTTACAGTGATCCTGAGCACATTCACTTGGAGCAAATGCCACTGGACTCAGTAAACTCATCTGGGAATAACTTTATACTCTACAGAACTGGGCTGTTAATCTCCTAAATGCAATAACATTTGTATGATTTCACGCCACAGCACAAAGCATATGGCACAACATGAAATACTGTTACCTTCCTGCATGCTTATATGCAGTACCTATTCATGCTTTCAAACTGCTAGGCTGGCAGGAGCTGGACAAGTGATGGGAACTCATTCCGTCTCATGGCATTCGGGTCTCGAACTGCCAATGTATAGACTTTTCACAGTCTAAGACTCAACATCCTAACCACTGTGCCACTGAGCCACTGTGTCCTTTTAAATGCATAAAAAAGCATTCTGTACATAAAATTAATTTAAACCAAATCCCTGCATTACAACTTTATATTTAAAAAAATATACAGAATTGTTTTTGTAATATAAAATTCAGTTCCGAAGACGTTTCTTGGTTGAGAAGCAAAATATTTGCAAGGAAAAAACCAAAGAAGTCCAGTTGCCTTTTGAAAAGAACCTTTACGACAACCATGACCTGAATGATTGAGAATCTCCATAAACTTCTCTTTCCTCCTTTAACATTTCATCTCATAAGTAGCATGTAAGTGCACTATTTATTACATCATAATGTTGTCATTCCATGCACTTGCCTCTCCTGTGTCCCTGCATTCTCTACTTGTCTTTAGTTTAACTTCATGTCTGACTATCCTTGGTTCTGACTGCATTTAAGGAATGCTGATCTCTTTGGGCAACTTATCTGAACCTAACTCGCCTGGGTTTACAGACTTACTCTAATTCCCCTCTTGGCCTTACTCTCTCTCAAAAACAAAGGAGGAAATGAAGGAAGATCACGGTGTCAAACTTGTGGTGTCATGTGATTTTTCACGATGTTTTTCCCATTCACAAAGCTGGGGTGGGCGTGGCCTGTGTGTGACGCAACTGGCCTGTGGCCACCAGCTTGACATTCCTGGTTAGATCCTTCAGCTAAATATTATCCTTCAAGACATTTATTAAAAAGAATTGTAGTGTTCAGCGTAAGAAATACTTTTGACTGCAATTTACTACCAGAATAAATTCACCAGTCAGCCACTGCTCACCTTTGTAAGCGATTTCCATACATATATCCTGCAAGGTCCATTCCAGACAACAGTGCATCATTCTGAGAAATTAAGTACTTAATTTGTTGATGACACTAAATACATGAATGTCAGATGCTGGGCTCCTCTCATTATGGTGCCATGCACTAACTTGAACAATTAAGCTAATCTAATTGCAGTTTCAATACAGCAATCCAGTTATTTCTAGTTTCTTTGAAAAATTAAAGAAAAATCTTTTGAAGACTTTGCATTATTTTTTTTAAAATTGCCCTACTATTAAATATACACTCAAAGGAAGGAAATTACTTGTTTGGAAAATATGCCTTAGAAAAGTAATTGATTTTTTGTTTATTAAATAAAGTACTGAAAATACGCATTTTATCATAAGACAAGGTTAATAAAATTACAGTTACATTTTTCAAAGATTTCAGAGGAATTAATCAATCCAAACTTGTGGAATAATGCTTTTTGCATTAATAAAATAAATACAGTACAAAGTCACTAACAGGCTTTTTATATCTTTAGGCACTACTCGGATTTTCTTTTTAGATTTACAGGACAAAGAAGATTAAAGTAACATTTCATTTGTACAGGATTATGAGGTATGGTATATATCTAAAAAATGAAAAAATATATCCAAAGATAGAACAGTATTAACTGCTTTTAAACTCAGAAATTTTCCTTGCAAAATTCAAGTACTATCTAAACAGCTAGTCTTAACACAAGACAATTTACAATTACGAACATTTGGATTCCAAACCATTAACATTTAAGGTCAAACTATCATATTGCTTCACCAACAAGCTTACCTCATCATCTTATTTGGATGGTCGTCTTGTAAAATTTGTAGCTATCAAATCCACGTTACCTATTTTTTAAAAGGCTCCCTTCCCCCATATAAAAGCAATTTTGCTTTTTTTCTGGCAGGATTTCAGCATAGTGCTATGCGTGAAACAAACTGGGGGATGCCACGTATCTGTTTAGACAGTGCTAGAGGACACAGATCTGCAGCTAATTTAATAAGTTACAGAATATCACTTTTCAATACATCTCCGTTTGGAATAGAATCTCTTTGGTTATATGTTTTACCCTTAACTTTCAATGCAGCTCTAGGAGTCACAATTTCCTGGCAAGCTGCCTGCTTTGGCAGTGAAGCATAGAAAGTACAAACAGTGGAATGAGATAGGAGGGAGGAGAGAGAGTTAAACATGACAAAAGTTACGCAACATCAGAATATATGAAAGGCACTACAAACAGAAGAAATATTGCAAGTTTATGACACGCCACACGAGCCCTTGGGATATAAACTGAAAGGCAGCATTGCCTAATATCATCATGCCTTTGAGTAAACAAGATATGATTCTAGATAATCTAGAAAGATGAATCTTTAATCTAGTTTGCAGATTAAAATGAAATTGAACATAAAAATTTGAGTTCTTTATGAGAGTTTAGGAATCTCATCTGAAAAACAGGAGAGACTGAAGAAATTGCATGTCCATAACCAGTTAACAGTCTGTTTGGACAGAACAGTATCGGGGGTGGTAAGTGAACCACCACAATTAAAGAATTGTTCTCTCTGCACTACTAGAAGGGTTTGTTCCAACTAGGTAATATGGAAAAAATGATGTTTCCTTCTAATTTTACAGAAACATCTTACTTCATATGGCTAATCTCAAAAACAGGTAATTTTAACACTACGTATGAGAGTCTACAAGGAACAACCAATTTGTGGTGGTAGTTAAGACATCAGGCTATAAACTGGGAGACCATGAGTCCTAATCCTGGCTTAGATATAAAGACAGTTAGTTGGGTGATTTGGGTTCAGCTCTTTCTCTTAACCCTAGAAATGAGGCAACAGCAATCTCTTCTGAAAAAATGGTACAAAGAAAACATTTGTAGTCCCTAGGAAGATTTGAAAGTACATGCATGCCTGCGCGCATACACATGCACACACACAAACACATACATGCATACATACATATATACACAAACCAAGGAAAGAGACAGAAATGTACTTTTCCCCCTTACATATTTTGCCTTTTTTCTACTCAAGTCCTCCAGACTGAAGAGAATATGATCCTACTCCATCAGTGGTGGGATTCAAATAATTTAACAACCAGTTCTCTGCCCTAATGACTGGTTGAGTAGGCGTAGCTAAGTAATCATGTGACTGGATGGGCGTGGCCAACTTGACATCACTCACCTCGAAGCGGCCCCTCACCTCGCCGGGCCACTCACCTCACCTCCAAAATGTTTATGCAAAGTGGAATTGCTTGAGAAACTGATGCCAAGTCACCTGGGTTTAAACCTGAATTAAACTAACTTAATCCACGTCCATGAGTCAGGTATCAAAGATATACAAATCTTTCTTTAGTTGTACCAACCGTATCCCGATACTACAATCTATTAAAACTATACAGATAATCCTCAATTTGCAACCACAATTAGCATCAGAACTTCTGTTGCTAAGTGAGGCAGTCATTAAATGAGCTGTACCCAATTTTACGACCTTTTTTGTCACACCTTTTTTATTAAGCAAACTGTCGTGGTTGTTAAGTGAATCCAGTTTCCTACACTAACTTTACTTGTTGGAATCCAGTTGAAGAGGTCACAAATGGCAATCATTTGAGCCCAGGAAACTGCAACCATCATAAATAAATGCTGTTTCCCAAGTGGTTTCTTTTTTTTCTCTTCATTTTGAGCACATGACTGCAGGGATTCTGCAATGGTCATAAGCGCGAAGACCAATCTTAAATTACCTTTTTCAGCACCACTGTAACTTTGAACAGTTGCTAAGCAAATGGATGTAAGTCAAGGACTATCTGTCTTTACATAAAGTGCTTGAGCAACCTCATTCCCAGCTATTCCGCAAGCATGTTTTCTGACTCATGTACCTTTTACATCATAGATTTAAAACCTGTGAAACGTTGTCTTCTCCTGAGGATAACTTTTGCACCTGCCTCTTTATAGTTACTTAACAGTTACTTAGCAAAAATCAGGTTGTTCTTTTCATGTTTTGTAGATATGGAATCACCTTGGATATAAAGTCAATTTTTATAACCCCCTATTGTACGATGAGCAGATTAACAAAATTAATAAAGCTTTATTAATAAATACAGTGGATTTCAAGAACTATTTCCAGTTATGAAATAGTATTAGCTTGATTAAGAAATAAGTGCTATGAATTGCAAACATCATACATACAGAGTGCATTATATAAATTTAGCATTTTCACATCAGCTGTATTGTCCAAAGTTATAATGCCAATTATAAAGTTTCACTTGAGAGGCTTCATTTGGGAACTGATTCCATACCACAAATGCACCCTGTTTTTTGAACTTACAATAGACCAAAATACAAGGATTACTGCAAATTTTGCATGTTGTGTTTTTGGTTTGGTAAATTACTACCTAAAATAATAATAAACAAAACAGGGTTCAGCTAATTTTTCTTACAAAACCATGATAAATGCACTTTTATGCCCCTTCATTTTTTCTCCTTTTGAAATATTATGTTTAGCAACAATACAAAAGAAAAACATTTGTAATATCATTCCTTGGTATTTCTCTTCATTTTCTTATCCCAATTTTTTCTGTATTCTCTAATTACTTCTTTTCTTGTTAAAAATAAAATAGCTTTAATTTCTATTATTGAAAGAGACATCACCTTCCTCATAACTAAATTATCATCAATTATTTATCTGGAAGAAAACTGTATAACCATAAAATGTCCTGTCCAGGACAGAAGAAGGGGCAGTCTGAGTCTAGATACCTTTGGTTCAAAGCCAAAAAACCCAATTACATTTGGACAGGAAATTCAAAACACAAAAGGAGGGAGGGCAAAGCTACTGGTACATGGCCTGTATCTTGCATAAAAAGACAAGGTTAGGGATGCTTTGAATCCACTTTATGGGGACCAGATAGATTTTTTGTTCTGCTTCTTTATTTGATGAATGGTTCCAATAAAGAAATATGTTCTCTCTCCCCTCCCCAAATATCTTTCCCCTAAGGACTCTGCAAATACTATGATTGTCTAGAGCTGAAGAGTACAACATAGGAAGTTACCGATTTATACATTTGTGTTCTGTGATCATGCCATTTGGTTGCATTAAATAAACAATGCAGTTTCCTGAGAAATGTCCCTGTAGTTTAGAATCGTGATGGCGAACCTGTGGCATGTGTGCTGGAAGTGGCATGCAGAACCATCTTTCTGGGCATGTGAGCCTTCACCCATTGCTCTTCCGGGTTCTGGTGTTCCAGCCAGCTGGTCTTCACATGCACAGGAGCACCAGAACCTTGGAAGAGCAGCTGCCCAGTGCGCATGCACACAGTGAGAAGATGTTGTTCTGGTTTCCGGTGTGAGCATGCATGCTGGACACCTGGTCTTCCGGTTTCTGATCCTGTGGTCCTGGGGGCGAGAGGATCTTCTGGCTGGAATGCTAGAGGTAAGATCCGCTGTCAGGGAGGTGAGCTGGCCCAGGAGGGCTGGAAGAAAGGGCAATTCCTCATGTACCTAGATAACAATAGTGTTTAATTCAGGGCAATAATGGGAAGACTATATATATATATATATATATTGTCTCAATGAAACAATACAACTTACCAATTATTTATGCTCAAGCCCAACTGAATTGGATAATAAAAGTAATATTTGATTCTGATGTACTGCTAAGATGGAAATGCTTACTTTTCTATGCTATTTCTATTAATTACTAAATAGTGAAGAATATTGCAAGGGAATTCCAGTAATGGCTCAGAGTCATGGTGAAGAGATGGGCAGCCTAGAAATTTAATCAAACAGTCAATAGTATACATATATGGACACTTATAAGGCCATATAAAATATACCTAATGTTTTCCAGTAATATCAGTTCATTTTGTATCAAATTTTAGCATCCAGGACTGCACTGTACAGGTGTCATCAAAGTGAGAAATGACAAACGTATTAACAAAAAGCAAGTTTTAACAGTAAATTCTCAATAACCGTCTGGGCCACTATCATTAAAACACACACATGCACACACACAAACACAAACCAGAATTTAATTTTTTGTCTAAATTCTGCAAAAAAGTATTTAAGAGAACCAAAGTCAATAAGGAACTGCATGGAACCTTTATTCAGCTCAAAGGAACTGCATGGAACCTTTATTCAGCTCATAGGTTGATCCCACCCATTCCCTAGGCCTAGGCCAGTGATGGCTAACCTTTTTGCCATTGCGTGCCAAAAGCGGGGAAGCATAGAGGGGGGTCATGCACGTGTGCCCACATCCATAATTCTATGTGCTCCGCCCCGACACATGCGACTCCCTGTGGTCCTCCTGCTTTTGACACGCAATGGCACGGTGGGCCTGATTTTCGGTCTGCAGATGCATGATCATTACTGTCATATGTAAGTTAATGATTGCACAATGGTATATTACCATGTTTACATATGGAGACAAATATTTTCTCCTACGTACTACTGTAAAAAAAACACTGGCATTTTTTATTCAGCCTAACAAATTAAATAAAGGAAACTGCTCTATAGTTCAAGTATGACTTATTCTTAGCCTTCTTTATATGATATGTTTAATATCATTTATCAAGTAATAAACAAGCAATAGTTATTTTTTTTTCTGTTGGACACTTCATTAGTGGAATGAAAAGGTGTAAATAAATTGCTTACCAAAATCAGAAGTACTTGAGCTAACAGCATCAACTCCTCCTTTTTTAAAAAAACTATTTTCTATGTTCTTCATTTTTTTACTCTTTGGTAAACAGTCATAAAAATTAAGTGGTTCAGTTTTTAATGTATGGGACATGTATACCATAGTACTGAACATGCACAAACTATTCTTGAACAATAATTGAAATTCTTAGGCTAGTATTGGTCTATATTAATTTTTTAAAAAATGATAGTATCTTTCATCTGTAAAATTCAGAAAAAATATTATTTTTAACTAGAACTGATATCTAATAATAGGAAGCCAAATTCTAAATGACCTCACACTTAAACTATTCTGTTTAAACATTAGTTTCATCTATGTTTTCACATTTTTAATGCAAAACAAACCTCTGGTGAAGCCACAGTACACATTCTGTCTCTACTTTTTTTAGCCCTAGGACAGAGAACTTTCTAGTCTCACGCTAGTTCAGTGAAGCCTGTGATATAAATATAGAAAGATGCCTAAAGTGAAGCCAAAGTAAGACCAGTGGCATATCAGAATACAGAAATAGAGGCCTAACTTCCATATATTTATGCCAACCTTACACAAAGCTGTCTTTGAAAGAAGAGAAAGTAAAGCACTGAATCCTTTCTCACATCAGATATATTTAAAAGGAGTTATTTGTAAAAATATGTGCACCAAAATAACTAATTTTATCTTATTATCTTGGAATATTACAAACCCAATTCATTATATACACATAAAATAAGATAATGCAAATACCTGGATTCTGCTTCTTGGCAATTGCCAGTAACAAGAGAGAATGGAAACCCAACTTTTTCCATTGTTTAACCTTTACTTGTAACAGCTGTTAGACGCCAAAGAACTGTATGCAATAATCCAAAGGATGACGAGAAGTATTCCCTCAGAGTTAAAAAATAGACATCACAACAATTTGGTGCCTCATACTGAACCTCCTTCCTGTCTAACTACAATCATACTGCGTGATTGTACTCCTACGGAGGGACCAACCTCAGCTACTCCCAACCCAGATACATCAACGATGAGCAAAGGAGCATTATTCTTCGGTGTAATGAAGAGCTTCCTTCTACTGAAATGAGAATTTCATTTCTACCCGTAGATATGCCAGTAACGGCTCATAAAAGAGTAGCATCTTATTTCCAAATATTTCAGTAAGTCAGGGGCTATATAGTCAATTTCTATTTTTGTTTACACAATAAGCATTTCCACAAATAGGCTATAAGATATAATAAGACTTACAGTTGACACCAGCTATGAGTCTAAAGCTAGCTATTATTTGGGATGAAGCGGAAGGGAGGGAGAAGGAGGAATTTGTACTGCATAAATATTACACATAAAATAAGAGTAGAGGTTGTAACTCATTTTCTATGGGTCCCCATTATCTTTCTTGAATTTACAGTCAGCACTATCTATTCTAATGTGTGCTTTACAAATCAGATTTTCTTAATTAATACACCTAAGATTCAATAAGCATCTCAAGGCTTTTTTTTTAAAGTCTTACTGAATTGTATTTACAACAAAACAAAAAAGAAAATAAAAACTTTTTGTACAATTTAATATCTATGACAATCTATCAGGTACTGAATCATTATTCACTAGACAGGTTAAGCCAGTCTTACAGATGACAGATGTAAAATGCTATGTGCAACAACCACCCAGGGTGATGTAACACAACCAATTTGTCAACAGATTCGGTCCAACTTTGAGTTATCCTGGTGAAATAACTAAAGGCATAAACATGCAATTCTCTAAATTCTATATGGATTATTCAAAAATATATTCTGGGAAAAATACACATTATTTTTAAAAGAGCCATCAGAATTTATTGTAACTGCAGCAAATTTAAGCAACACAATCCTCAAAAATTACAATATTTCTGACAACCATTCCACCCTTTAGCTTCTTCTCAGTCATTAGAGGCAGAGAAGCGAGCAATTTTGGGTCCTAAGGATTATATCTGAAAGTGTTAATAGTCACCTAATGCAGAGGATACAAGTAGCAATAGAACAATATTATTTAAGACAGTTCAGTTCAGACAGAACTGAAATTTCTAAAGGGTTTGTTTTTTTTAATTTCAACCAGTCTAAATAATGCCTTACTGGTCAATTTCTTTTCCTTTCTCAGATCTATTGACAAATTGAACTGCAACTTTTGGCAATCTCCTGCTCTTTTGAAGGACGGAGGAAAGGAATCTGTGAGTCTCACAGAAAAAGAATTACAAAAAAGAATTACAAAATCTGCATCACAGAAAAAGAATTACAAAATCTGCATCACTAAAGTAGAAGGGGCACACTGTGCTTACCATTCCATAAATCCTGATGAATTTTGCAGTAACTCTACATAAATATGACCTAAAATATGATCTCTTCTACATACATCCTGAAACTAGAGAGAACCCAATTAAACAAACGAGTCAAAAACATTATACAAAACTACATGGGTTAAAATTTTTAATTATCAATAGGGTTTTTAAATAATTGGGATTTTTAGGGAATTTTAAATTTTTAAATTGGT
>JANHFP010007180.1:5699-18092 GCA_032468135.1 Calamaria suluensis
CACTGAGGTAGAAGCAGCCACGGCGGTTTTACATGCTGCCACGGCGGCTTCTACCTCAGCGCCGAACGGTCCGTATCCCTCACCACCACACACGCACACACCACGCTTGCCCTGGCAGCACCCAGGGTGGTAGCAGCCAAGTGAGGAAAGGAAAAAAGGGGCCGGAGAACAAAGCAGCAGCAAAAAGCCGGCACTTCTTTGGAACAGCTGAGGTTGGAAGAGGCAGCGGTGGCGGTCGCTCTAATCACCCGGAAAGAGGGGGGCCACGCTGGAGAGCCTGGTTCCCCTCATCTCTTGCTCGCTCCGCTCAATGGTGAACAGAGGAGATGCCTGTGAAAAAAAAAGCGCAAATCTTCGGGGCAGGCGGGCGACGAGTCAGGCCTCAAGAAATGTAAAATCAGCAAATGACTGGCGGACCGGGCCTACTAGCTCAGGGGCCGAAGCGGGGAGGTGGGGGGTCTCATTTATGGGGGGGAAGCAGCCCTGAGGTGGCAACGGCAGTGGGTGACATACATACTACTCATGGAGGGGGTGTCCAGCGGATCCTGCGATTCCCCTCCCGCAGCTGCCCACTCTTCATGTCGCCCGTTCCCCTTCCTTTTGAGCCCCACGCATAAGCCCGCCATCTCACCCACCGCCTTTGCCACCAAGCCCTGCAGGCAACAGGCTCGATGGCAGAATGGCGGAATCCCTCCCTTCCTCCTTCCCTTACTCACTCGGTGCCAGAGAGTGGGTGGGGAGGAGAGCGGGTGGGCGTGGTCTCCTTAAGCATAAAAAAAAGCTGGACTTTTTAAAGATGCCGCGGGGCACGGGACATTTTGCTAAAAAGCGTGTCTGTCCCACCAAAAGCGGGATGGATGGTCACCTTATCTTATAGGGCTAATTATATGAGAGGTAATATTCTCTATCACCAGGGCATCTTAGCTTAGTACAAGTTGTCAAGGCATTCTCAGTATTTGCATGGAGATGTTCTCATGGTGCAGAGATACTTATTAGAAAAGAAACTGGCTACCTTTAATGATGACATACAGGCCAGAGGGATTGATTAGAAGATTAATCAGCAGAAGGGATGTTTCCTTGTCATCAGGATTGGTACCTAAATAATGGTAGTTTATTACCCGTGCCATTATTTAAAATCCAGTCTGCAATAGATAATTTTTAACTGCATTTTCAATCAATAGCCTAGTACTATTCATGGCTGAGAATATGCTGCATATAAATATGTCAGATTTCTGTCTTAGTCTATCTAGTGTTGAAGGTTCGCTCAGAAGGTGGCAATAAATTTCCCTCTAGAAACTCAGCTCAGGAGCTAACATTGTAAGAGTCAAGGACAAGACTTGGATAGATCTGTTGCTTTTATTGCAGGAACAAGAAGCCATAATAATGGGGAAGATAATGAAGATGGTCTACAACTGCAGAATGAAACAGTCAGTGCTCTCTATTTATAATACCCCTAGGGTCTAAATCATATATCTTTTTCTCACTCGTGTGTTATAATGGGCTTCTTGCCATTCAATTTAGTCTGGGATGTGCAGTGCACTTTGTAGCATACAGTAGTTCAAATAACATTTTCCCCAAACAGGTTGTCGGTTGAGAGAGGAGATGATTGGGTAGGTTGGGATTCTGAAAACTTGGTGAATAATGGATGTGTTGCCTGAAGTGCATGGGGAAGGCCGCAACCAGGGATGAAATGAGACATTTAAGAAAAAGATGTACCATCACTAATATGGTACCCAGGGGCCTGACACATAATTACAGTAATAAAGCTCAAAGAAATCATGTCCCAAGATACTTATGGGGAGGAAAGAAGAGGTAGCAGCATGACCAGCTTGTTGATTAGAGGTTTGGTGTAGTGATGCATGTGGTGGGGAGAAGCAAAAGCCTTGATGTCTGTTCTAATGTGAGGCCATTATAAGTTGCAAAGCTGGAGGCAGATTGTTTTAAGTACTCTGAAATGTCCTATTGACAGCTCTTGTTTCAGAATTCCCTCAAGGGAAGAGGGACACAAAGCTATCATGCTGCAATATTCACTCTTCTTAGGCAAATGGCAACAGTGTTCATAAGGGATTTCCTTGAAGATCATTTTGATCTGCAACCAGTGGTGAAATCCAAATTTTTTTACTACCTGTTCTGTGGAAATGGCTTGGTGGGTGTGGTTTGCTTTGGTTTGGTGGGCATGGCAGGGGAAGGATACTGCAAGGATTCCCTCCACACTCCTGGGGGAAGGATATTGCAAAATCTCCATTCCCACCCCACTCTGGGGTCAGCCAGAGGTGGCATTCGCCGGTTCTCTGAACTGCTCAAAGTTTCACTACCGGTTTTCCAGAACCTGTCAGAATCTGCTGGATATCACTCCTGTCTGCAACCATGAGCTTTTGTTAAGTAGAAATTCGATTGGTTAGGGCAGGGATGGGGTAGGGGCAGAATGAAGGGAACCTTTAGAGTGAAATACTATTTTGCCATCACAGGCTGAGGATACGGTGTGGGTTTTTAAAATTAAAACAAAAAAACTCTGCTCATTTAGGTTACTGAGTTTGTAGGTGACAAATCTACCCTTTCAGTCTCTTTGAAATGCATCTTCCATGGCTAAAAGTTCCCTTCTAAAAGCATCATTGTTCTGCTTGGCCAACAGAAGGTGGCCAAGGCATCTAGACAAAGTATTGCACATCCAAACAAACTGTCTCCAAATTCTGGCATGGATTGTAACAATACAGAAATCGGAAGTGTTAGTCTAAAGAACAAAGGGATGACGGGTTTAGAGAGGTAAAATCTGTTGGAGCTCAGTGTTTGCTCAGTGTCAAAGTTCTATATAAAGAAGCCTCTTTTTGATAAGGTGACTGAGAAAGTAGAACAAAATTAGGGACAAACTTATTAAAATTAGGAAACCCTGGGATATATTGCACATCCTGAGGAAATGTAGCAAACCCACTAGTTCAAGACAGGCAGACCACACATTCATTTTTTTTTAAATTTAGCACTACATGGGCAAAGTTAAAGAATTGCCTAAACTGTTCACTAAAGATAGCCGGATCCTCATACTACTGTGGATCAGCATTTTATCCCAATATTTGATTAAAAGCACATCAAATGGGCCATGAAAGATAGAAACCATAAATCTTAAGGACTGAGATTCCAGGCAAGATGAATAGCATGGTGTCACAGCCAAACTTCCCATACTGGATGTCAACTATTCTAGACCCTCTATCACAGAGATTCCCAAACTTGTCAGCTTTAAGACTTGTGGACTCTGCTGGCCTGAGAATTCTGGGAGTTGAAGTCCACAAGTCTTAAAGCTGACAAGTTTGGGAACCTCTGCTCTATCACATGAGCTTGATTTAAGTTCCTCTGAAATCCAGACTGGTAAAAATTGGTGCCTTTTGCATCAATTTTGACAGTGCAAGAAATGAAGGGAACATGATAGTGATCCCTAAGAGTTAACAGAATTCAATGGACCCTATACCATTTAAAGAAAGTGTTGTTGTTGTTGTTGTTGTTGTTGTTGTTGTTGTTGTTATTATTATTATTAAATTTGTCTGTCACCCATCCCACAGTTAAAGGCGACTGAGCAGATGGCAGGGGACTAGACTTTTTAGCAAAAGAAAAAATCAGGAGCTCTGTTTGGAGACAAAGATGATTGGATGAAGTTCTGCAAGTTGTCAGAATTTTTTTTTTAGGGTAACTAATTCTGTTTCTGACACAACATAGCAGCATTTTCCAGGAATCTGTGTCCCAAGTTTATGATGCAGTCAGAGAATTAGCAGAATCTCATCTCTCTCCTCCCCCCCCCCCCAACAAATCAGCACAGTTAGCATTAAGATGGGAAATTCCTCAGATGCTGGAATGAGCAGGAAAATGGGACTCCCAGCTGCATAAATTCAGTGTTTGAAGCTTCTGCTGAATGGGCAGGAGGAGGAAGAAGAAATTAATTATAATAGCGGCATTTCCTCTCTATCATGTACTTTGCCGCAGTTCTTTGCATCTTCCACTGATCTCCAAGCAGAATTGGATTAATGCAGACAAAGCCTCTGAGGTCCTGTTTCATTTAATATTTCCTCTTTAAAGTAGTCAGTTAATCTTTTTTTTTTCAAATTCCAGCCCACATCCCTAACTAAGAACTGCCAGTTCAGAAAATATTCTCATGCAAAGCACTTGCTAACCTATTGCAGGTGACACAATTTGCAGTTGTCTGTCTCCTGTTTGATGAGATCATCAAAACTAGTCCTCTAGAAGACCAGGAAATGGAGATGGTTGTCAGTTTTATTACTTCTTCTACCAAGCGACCAATTATAAATCCTGCATGACATGGGAATATCCTCAGGCCTTTGTGAGATGTTCACATCACATTGAGCAAAGAAGGTGGCAAACACATCATGTTTGTCAGGCAAGAAGTGTAACTGCTGATGCCATTATGGCTGCTGGATCTGGTGCAGGAACACAGGATAAATTCATTTGCTGAACTTGTTTTAATATAAACACAGGAGCCCACAATAAGGATGATAAGCTACTGAAAAATCTAGCAGTCAAGCCTTTTATTCAGTTTAAAGCTTATTCTTCTTTCTCCTACCCTTATATGTTAATGAAATTCTTGCCACTTACTTTATAGACAAGGATTTGAAAGGCACTTACATCCTCTCCCCCTTTTTTTTTTACAACAATTTTGTCAGGTCTGAGGTCCTTGCTAGTTTCAACTCTCACATGCAGAGTTCCTTGGAGACCCAACAGGCAACCACCACTTACAAACAGGCCTTTGAAAATAATGAAAGGATAATGAAAGGCGGTTTGACATAGGACAGCATGGGATAACTTTGAAACTATTTAGATATGCTTTTTTTTTTTAAAAAAAACACTTTGATCTAAGTTACAAAGAAATTTTGATGACTGATTATATGGTACAACATTTCTTCAAAACTTACATCGAAGCATTTTATAAATATGAGCAGGTCTGAAGAATTTCAAAATTATCCCATCCTGTCCCCACTTTGAGCTAACATAAATAGGTGGGTAGAGTGAAAACTGAAGCTGCCATAACTAAAAATGAAGCAGGGGGAAGACAAAAAACCACAAATCTTGCCAAAAAGATTAGTTCAGGAGACAGATAAGAAGGAACTAAGTCCTTAAGGAAACAAAGGAAAATGTCACTTGAACCAGACAAAAGAAGTTGGGCCTAACACTTGGGAAAGGTAAAGTTAAAGGTTTCCCTCGCTCTAGTGGCCAGTGCTCATCTCCGTTTCCAAGCCAAAGAGCCAGCGCTGTCCGAAGACGTCTCCGTGGTCATGTGGCAAAAATACCTTGTAACATTAATATGATAATGCAGAATATACACAAGATAATAGTTTTTATAAAACCTGTAAAGGTCTTATGGTTTTTGAATCACTCTGAACACTCATGGACTTTATTATTTCTCTGTCTCTGTCTTTCTTTTCTGTTTCTATCTATCTATCTATCTATCTATCTATCTATCTATCTATCTATCTATCTATCTATCTATCTATCTATCTATCTCTTCTTTGATTCCATTTGTACAGCTACCAATGTATATGATTCTGGACAGCTCGCAAAATAATAAAAATATAAATAAAACCAACAATCAGACTACCATATTAAAAGCAGCATTAAAACTCAATTCAGATTTGTAATGTAATCCATTATTTCCAAAATGGAAAAACACTGAGTCTGCCTTTGGCTGTTTTTCTTTTTTTAAATTCAATTGAGGATAAGCAGCAACCTCTTCTGCTGCTTTTGTAATGTGGAAAATAGTCTCTTCAATCAAACCAGCAATTATTTTCTAACGGCATGATCTTATACATATCTATTCTGAGGTAAATCCCATAGAATGTGTGGGTCTAGAATTGCAACCTAGAACGCTACTATATATGCATCCAATATTGGATACTACTTAAGGGTAGTGGTATTTGCATCCTTGAACTTTAATAATGCAAATTTATAATAACTATTAAATTTGTTTGCAGCTCAGCTCTCAATTTCTGGATGTTTATTTATAAGAAATTATTAATAAATGCGATCTAATTTGAATAAATGGCCAGATGTTCTTAAGAAAGAATTGCCATTTGAGAAATTATTAATAAGGCACCTCCATATTATTGTTGTCGAAGTTTAGCTCTAGTTTAACTAGAAGGTAATTTCTAGTTTGCATTTGTGTGTAATTGAACATGGAGTAGGACACAATACATGAAATACATGAATTAACATGAACATCACATACATTTTATCCTGAATATCACTGGAGCCTCACTATTTACAGTATGTCAATTTTTTTCCTTAGCTTTTGGAGAGAATATACTAGTAGTAGGAAGTACTAGTACAATTCAGCTAAGGTTTTACTTTGATTCACATAAATTCCAAGGGCCTTGTGGCTAAAATTTAAGGGAGTTGCAGTATAAGGCACCTAGAAAGTCTTATACTGCAACTCCCTTAAGACTTGAAGAAGTCTTAAATTTTTGTAAACCCACTTAGAATGTATGCATTTATAGTAGTTACATCACCATGTGCCATTTTACCTTATTAGCCGCCTTCAAAATTTTAGGTAACTGTTTACTGTTACTTTATGTACTAGAATAATTATTTTATGAATCTACAGCATATAATGCTTTACCTTTATAATGCAATACCAAAAGAGGTATACTAAAATTCTTAGTAAGGAAGCGGGCATCCTTCCAAACGCAGTACCTAGTCATACCTGATTATAGTGTTTCAAAAGTGCAACTCCAAGTAACAGTTATTTTAATAGAGTCAGACTTATTGATGTGCAGGCTTGGCAGCATATAAACTTGGCAATCCTGCAAACTGCTTGGGGAAATATAAAATATCTGTAAATAAGAATTTGGGAGCTGCTGCATAACAGCCAGTGACAGAAAGAGTTAAGGCAAAATAAGAGTTGGGTGAACAATGAGCTATGCACTCCTATTTCACATCTAAGGATAAACACTATATTTCTGGATCCAGCTAAGACTTATTAAGGAAGCAATAGCGGGGGTACAACAAATGGAATTATTGTAGAATGCAGGGCACATGAATTTCTTCTGAAACTTTTAGGATCCGCCTCTGTCTGTAAAATCCAATGATGAAGTATTGCAGTCCCTATTTTCTTGGTTGGGAGTTCCCAGAAGATATAATTTGTGTTTAATTACGAAGATCATAAACCTCTCTGGATTTATATACCATACTTGCCAGGCAAAGAATGGAAGGGGTCAGAAAGTGATGATTGAAGTTGCTTTTGCTACCACTGTTGTTACAATTCCAAATGAAATTGGTGTGATAGTCAGAGCTGGCTGTAATCCATCAGTGAGCTAGGTGGCTCACCACCTGGTTTGATTGGTTCATCTGTCACCTGGTTCTGGTGAGGTGCCACTTAGTTTTGGTATAGGACCAAGGAATTAGCAGCCGGCTCTTAGTGATGCTTCAAAAAACTAGGAATGGTCTGAATCTAGAAACTTGAATTTGTTCCTTCCCCATAAAAGTGTTATTGCTGTAAAATTAAAACCATATTTATAGTAGGTGTAAGGACCAACACTTTGGGCAGTGAGAGGACTGAACATATGTGATTATTGCAGTAGATCGGTCTTACCTCAGGCTGTTTCTTTCTCAGTTTATTGGATTTATTTTATTATATTATATAATATCATTATTTTATTTATTTACATTGGGTTTATTTTATTTATTTATTCACTTTATTTATTTCTCAGTTTCTTACACAGGTAACCTGCTAGGTGCGCATGCATGTGTTGGGATAAAGGACAGGGTTTTTCTCCATAGCCGTGGAGACAGTAGCCAGGTATGGTATTGACAGCCAATCAGGAACAAAGACTGAGTCTAGAATTTTAAATATCAACTGCTTGCATAGCTAGGAACCCCCAGCTTTGCTCAGTCCTTCAGACTGGATGGATGTGTCAGTTTCCTCCTCTCCTTGTATTTCTGCTCGTACTATGAGTGACTTGGCTGTCAGTGACAGATTTTCAGTTAGTTCATCTTGTGACTCAGGATTTGTTGATCCCTTTTTTCGCTGCGAAGCGGCTGAATTTGTTTCCTTTGTTTGAGATTATTAGAGACTTGGGAAGTTCTTTAGTTGTATTCGCGGAGCGCTTCAGACATCTTTACATCAACATTTTTACAGTTTCTTAACTGTCTTGCTACACCCTTTCCTGATTCACATTAGTGTGACAACTATCACAACTTTGATAGAGCTGCAGTATTTTTGTATTGTGGGCTTGTCTTTAGCATAGGGAGAAGAAAAGAAACAAAAAACATGAATGCCACAAACTTCTTGTAATTGTAGCGCTGTCAAGCTGTTATGACTAACTCAGATTGTTGGGGGCAATATGCTGACTCTGTAAACCACTTAGGGCTGTAATACACTGTGAAGCGGTATAGACATCTAAATGCTATTGCTAATATCTGCCTTTTCTGAATTGTGTTGTCTTTTCTATCTGCTTTGTGAATCTCTCTTTCAGATCCTGCTTGCTTCTGCAGGTCTTCATCTGCAGGCTCCTCTTCCAGCTCTGCCTGGTTTCGCACTATGTAATCATACTCCAGCCATCTTTCCTTATCAAAAAAACAAAATTTATGCTCTCTTTTTTGATTGATGTGTTTGTCATTTTTTTGAAATCAATATAAAATATTTGGATTCACAAAAATCATAAATTTAGACCATACCTGTGAATATGACTAATCAAGGACTTACTTACTAGGTTGGCACACACCCCTAATATTTTGACAGGCATGTAATTTTTACTTTATTTTTTTATTTTACAGAATTGAAAGCATCCAGAGAATCCTGACTGATTGAGACATGACAACTGCCATAGTTAAATGGTGAAGCCAGATATAGTCCAATTGCCAAAACTGAATTTGTGATTATAATAACATATGTGTCTGTTTCTGGGTCCTACACACCTACATATTGCTACAGCCATTCAAATTGGTTGTTGCAAACTTCAACGTTTTTGCAATTTATGAAAGTTACTGCAAGCACCAGCATAGAAATCTGACAGCATGAGGACCAGAAACCCATGAAGTACTATCTGCTGCTAGCGGTCAGCCACCCAAATGATCTGCAACAAGTAAAGCAAAAAGACTGCAAAAAGCAAACAGTGCTAAACAGTCTCTGAACAGAGTAAATAGCACCAGAATATGTAAGAAAGTGATAAAATTTGAGCAGGAAATAGAGTGATATTGTCATTCCCAAAGGAGGAATTATGTGAATGTTTTACGTCTTTTGCTGTATTAGAATTGGAGTCACTTGGATTTAATACGTTTGCCAATTAAGGAGTGACAAATAATTTTACAGTAATGATTAAAGAAGAACAAGCTAAGGGGTAATGGAAACGCTCTAGAGGTTGACCTTTGGTGTTCACGCTTGTATTAAATTTGACAATGGAGCTTGCTATTTTTCCTTCTCTGTTCCTCATTAACATGGTACAAATACAAATAAATATTTGATCATCAATAGTACTCAAAGCTTTGAAACTTTAAAAATATTCTCCACTGCCACAAATGTATTGATTAGAATTATGCATTTGAGCTCTAAAGAAGCCCAGTAAGGAAAGAGTTGAAGAACCAAGGAAGCAACGTGGGCAACAGCACAACAAAAGAAAAATTGGTTTTTTTAAAAAAATTAGCCTGACACTTATTCCAAATTGGCCATTTTGCCTTTCTTTTTTTATTTCTTTCTTTTTTTTCCCCCAACACACTTGTTCAGTAAATAAATTACTCAACCTGCTTTTAACTCTGATTCATCTTTTAGCATTGAGGATATAGACTTTCCAACAAAAGGGGAAAGTCAACAGCCCTCTTTTTTGGAGAAGGCTTCATAAGCCACCCAGGTGAGCTTTCTTGCTTTAAAACCTTTAGAAAGGTTTTTTAAAGTTTTAAAAGAAAACCACCTGCTAAATGAAAAGACACTTTTGCTTTTACGCCTGTGCGTGGCAACAATTTGTGGGGAAGCAGGCAAGGCAGCGTAATAAATTGGGTCATCTGTGGAAGCAGCAGGAATGCCACCGGCTGCCGAAGAAATGGGACTTCCTTCGGATTGCCAACGGTCTGGGTGGAACAGTGAGCAGCTGAGTTTAGAAAGGGCTTTTTTCCCATCTGGGCTGGCACGTTGCTAACTGCACCGAATTCTGGCTTGTGGTCTTGCACAGTCTGTGTGCCTTTTTTCTCCCCTTTATGCAATCTTTCTCAGCTTTAGCAGCAGATACTTTGGTCTGGTGAGAATAACTTGCCAGAGGGTGGATTTGGGGAAAGATAAATGAATACGCTCCGGGTTTGCAAGTCCGACTGGAGGAAATCTTTTTAAAGCCTTAAGTTACTTGAAAACCTTCACTTCTGCAAACTTCTGTCTCTGGAATTGCGTAATGCTATACTGGAAATCTCAGGCCGCATGGTGGTTCCATCCAATTGAGCAAAAAGACGGCTCACCATTTCTCGGAGCGCCTCTTCTGCAGTAGCTTTTTCTCCAAAGGACAAGTGTACCCCTCACTCCAAATCTACATGAATCTGACTGATTTTCCTTTTTTTAAGTGTTACATTTTCTTAGCCAACCATCATCATCTTTTATAAGGAAATTTTTCACTATGCATTTGGTGGATGTTTATAAAAACTGATCTTCTTGTCTGCTTCAGCCCCCCTCGATTCTGATCTGTCTTAAAACTTTTGGTCCTATCACTAGAAACTTACAACTGCAAAGAGATTTATTTATATTTGCTGCACTGGACATAGTACTTTTCTTATGTCAAAAGGGAAAAGTACA
The DNA here is from genome assembly GCA_032468135.1 of Calamaria suluensis. Lineage (NCBI taxonomy): Eukaryota > Metazoa > Chordata > Lepidosauria > Squamata > Calamariidae > Calamaria > Calamaria suluensis. Next base: position 16,465 of record JANHFP010007180.1, read on the forward strand.
ACAAAGCATGTACGCAGCAGTGGAACATGGGCCTGTTCTCTTCAGCGATTCCAACATCCTCTGCCTTTCGTGGAAAGGCAGGGTTCCAAAAAGTGAAAAGGAGAAACCTGTATGCCGGAGACGATATTACGAGGAAGGCTGGTTGGCCACAGGAAATGGCAGGGGAGTAGTGGGTGTTACCTTCACTTCCAGCCACTGTAGAAAGGACAGAAACACACCCCAGCGAATCAACTTCAATTTAAGAGGCCACAACAGTGAGGTAAGTAAACACTCAATTGCTAATGTTCAGTATAGAAAATAGAACAGTATCATCAAAGCAAACAGACAAAATAAGTGGATAAAAGGCACTACTTGGAAGTCTGTTAAGATAGTTGCATGGGTTGAAGATTTTCTTTGCCTTGCATTCATCCATTAAAATTTGTCGAGTACAATTAAATGGGTTGGGTGTGGCTGCACTATTTCTGCCCCTGTATTTTTAGGCATTATAACTTTCGATTTTCTTTCTTCCTTGAAGACTGCTGGGTGAAACGTTAAACTATGATTATCATTAGAGCAGTTTTTATTATTTCAAAGCCTATTTTCTGGAGTTGGCTTCTTTAACTATCATGAATGTTTGCAACACGTTGAACTGTAGTTAACCGAACGTGCAAAGGAAATGTCCACTGTAAATGTGACAAGAAGCTGTTGCTTGAATTACTAAAAAGTATGTTAAAAGAAGAGGCAATAATGAATGAAACCCGGCTGGTGTTCAAGGTACTTTGTACCTCTGAAGTATGGTTGAAGGCAGTGCATTGAAGGCAGTAAACCTTACAACAGCATGAAAGTTTTTTTGGAAGGAAGGGTGCTTACCAGGAGACACAGCAGGCAAACCTAAGAACAATGCTAAAAGGTTCAGTTGCCTGTCTACCAGTGGTTAGAGGATGGAGAACAAGCAGAGATTTTAAAGCCAAACAAGCAAGTATGATATGGTTAGTATTATTGAAACTTGATAGGATGGAACTCAAGATTGTAGTTTTAAGGGACCAGACAAGAAAGTTAGAGACCATAAATTCTAGTCCTGCCTTAGGCATGAAAGCCAGCCAGGTGATCTTGGGCTAGTCACACTCTCTCAGCCCATTTCACAAGGTGGTGGTTGTTCTCTCCCTCAGCCTTGCCCTACAGAAACCTCCCCTTTCCTATTCCCTTCTCTCCCTCAGCTTTGCCCACAGAATCCTCTCCTCTCATATTCCCTTTTCTCCCTCAGCCTTGCCCAACAGACGCGCCTCCTATCTACTTCTCTCCCTCAACCCTGCCCCACATTATCCTCCCCTATCCTATCTCCTTCAAAATTGCCCCACAGAAACATCTCTCCTTCTCTCCCTCAGGCTTGTCCCACAAAAGCCTCTCCCCTTCTCTCCCCCTGCCTTGCCCCACAGAAGCCTGTCCTATGCTATCCCATTTTCTCCAGAGTTGTTTTCAAGTTGGGAGGGGGAGTAGAACATCTAATTAATTAGCATCAGAGCGTGTTATAATAATCTAAGAAATACTAATGTTCTCCCTTGGTCTGCTTAGGGAGTCCAAAAGCAGTGGGTGATAACTAAGTCCTATTGGCCAGAGACTGAGTATTAATTTAAATGTTGACTCCTCCT